>JAKOGI010002760.1:2500-32500 GCA_029747015.1 Carnegiea gigantea
TAGTTTAACGTGTTTAGCATCGATTCAAGTTAATGAGTTAATGTATGAAAAAGAATTAATATCGAAGTTATATTAACGTGCTTAGCTTCGATTCAAGTTATTTAGCTAATATATGAAAAAGAATTGAAAACGAAGTTAGTTTAACGTGTTTAGCTTCGATTCGAGTTAAACTAGCTAATGCATGTAAACGAATTAAATTCGAAGCTATTGAAATATGTTTAGTTTTCACTCGAACCTCTTTTCTTTGTACATTCATGCTTAGGAAAGTTACTTCGAAATGTATCGTATATGTTTAGAATCAAATTCTGTTTGATTTATGGAATAAAGCGTTGTCGATTCATGAATAAATGTGGCCATATGAACGCTTGTTGTAGCGCACCGCTGAAAGGTGCTGGGTGCTCAGGTAAGAACCTAAACTTCACCCCTTTTTCTTATAAGCTAATAGGATAACATGTTGTGATTAATGAATCAATGAATCGAGTTGGTAGTTGGATGGTTTGAGGAAAGAATCATGAGTGTTCGAGGTCCTATGGTACGGTGCTTGTGAGGAGGGAGTTCAGGTTGTGAATTGACCGCAATCGTGTGGATTACGAGGCCATGTGTGGCTCATTGTGTTGCTGAAATGATTATGAAGTGTTTGAATGCGAAACGTGTGAATCCCTTTCCCCCATTTATGTCTAAGATGCATAATGCGTGAAAGTGTGGTGATTTGACAAAGAACGTTTCTCGTGTTTTCAAACTAATAATAGCCATGATTAATAGCAAGCAATGGCCTATTTTCGCTATACAAACAGTATTTGGGAGTGAACCTACTTGAACGGGGGAATCCCTAAAACGGTTTAGAAAAGTGTGAGTTATGTGATAAATGATTTTACCAAAAGACACAACAAAATTATTAGCCGTTATGGCCCATACACTTTAAAGTGGCTAAGATAATGTGCTTCGGACCATATGAAAAGAATGAAAAGAATGATGTTACCCTAGGGGATAAGTCCGGATAAACCCTAGAGGCCCTGACGAGGGCTAATGTAATGGTCCGATATGTTATATGTAGCCATCCCGGGAGTAAGAGCTTAAGCGTGAGCGTTAGGTCTCACTATGGGGTCGAGAATAGTTCTCACCCAATCAGCACCCTGTAATGATCTTATGCCAGAAGTACTTTCGTACTAAGTTAAGAAAAGCAATTGGCCCTTTGCCATTTTTAAACGATTAAAAAGGAAAGGAAGTTCTTTTTATAGGCCCAAAAGGCTATATGGAATGATGTATGAAAAGCTTATAAGGGTCGTTACACGACCAAACGAAATGAAACTTCCTTTGAAGACTAAGAAAACGTTTTCAACGAAAGAAAGAAAGCTTTCAATGAATGAGTTATGAAATGATCCTCAAGCACGTTTGAATGTGGATTCTTAGCCTATGTATTAAAGGAAAGCTTTTAATGGATGCATTATGAATGATTCTTAAGTATGGTCGAATGTGGATTCTAATCTTATGTGGCATCATTCTTATCCATAGCAAATCTGTCTGATTTAAAGTGTATGAGATGAGAAAGAAAGTTATAGCACGTCAAAAATTCCATGAATGAAGGCGTCTCTTCCTAAAAGAATGAACGTTGATATGTGAATAGCATGCGAGGGTGTCATATAGCTTAATATGATGTTTAAAGGTACTTAAATGCTTGATGTGTGTTTATGTGTGTGATATGTATATTATATGAATGAACGTTGATATGTGAATAGCATGCGAGGGTGTTATATAGCTTAATATGATGTTTAAAGGTACTTAAATACTTGATATGTGTTTATGTGTGTGATATGTATATTATGTGAATGAAATGCCAAGAAAAGTGTATTTATGAAAAGGGATAACCTTATATATACATCATACAATTGAGGGTTCATGTGTAGTTCAAATGGAGTGTTAGGAAGTTATGTTATGAAAAGAAGAGATCCTTATACTTGGCCTTCGATACTTACTCATGTGCCTAACTGCTTGCTAGTAAAGAACTCCGTCGTTGAGGAACCTAGAAATATGATTGAGTGGTCAAAGTGAAGTTTATATTTAGTGATCCTCCTATAAAGGTTCTATGAATATCTATTATGATAGTGGAGTATGGAAACGTGATATGTGACTAGTAAAGATAGTATTGCCTGCAACGGTTTTGGTTTTAAGGGGGTTGGGGGACACTCACTGAGCGTGTGGTTGCTCATCCCACTACTCTTTCCCCTTTTCCCCAGGTTTTCTTTCTGACAGAAAGAAGTTGAGTCAGATAAGTCCAGAAGGAATCTATTGTTGCTTACAAGGCGTCGTATGTGCTCATTTGAAGGGATCTTACGTGTTTAATAAAGTCATGTAATGTACTCTCTTAGTTTATAAAGTCTGTAAACGATTATTCTAGTTCATGTAATGCATATGGTATAAAGGTCGCTCTGTAAGGCCGTCTAAGCCAACCATCATGTTAGTTAGATGTTTTCTTGGTTTAATTTAGCTAAGTTTTGGGATGTAAATCTTAATACTCCGGTTTTGTTAACCGTTGAGTTGTATCGTCCATTTCTTCTTTATTCATGAATCAACCTGGCTGGTGTACTCCGAGCGAGTGGCTCGTTGAGTTATGAACTCCGGCGTGTGGCCATTGAGCTATGTTTTAAATGTTTTGCGCTTCCGTTGATTTACAGGGACTTATTGTAAGGCTTTTAGCCTGGAAACGGTCAGTTTTTAGGGGGAACTTTGCCCGTTTCGTCCCAGGAATTAAGTAAGAAGTTAGGAAAGCGTAACGCTTCTGGCCTAGGGGCTGGGGGTGTTACATTGATGGTATCAGAGCAAAGGTCCTGCGACCATAGGCCGCGACCTGAGTCTTGCATTTCATATAGTCGCCTAGGAACACTGTATGGTTATGTGACATATGTCTGCCTTGTGTGCAAATGTGAGTTTTATGTGAATGTTCGCTCGTTTCACTAGTTAGATGCGGCTTCAGTAAGCTGAATGGTTGGATGACGGAACCATTTGTTAAGGTATAGGCCGAGTGATTCGTATTGTCGTGCATGAGATAAGTGTTAGCTCAATCGAAAGTTGTTTCGTTTATATGCTTTGGTAATTTTAATCCAATGTTTAAAGAACATATGATTTGAATCGAACGATTGGAAAGCCTTAACTCTACGCTCATCTTTGCCCCTAAAATACGATTTGCTCCTCGGGCCCCATAATGGAGTGAGCAGACGTATTCAAAGGTTGGTAGAGAAAGAGCTAGAAGTAATTAAACTATTTCCTTTTGAAAGCCTAAAGACCTTGAAAGTTAAAGTCTTCCTGATTAGTGAGCTAGGGTTTTGCTTTGACATTCACGATCTTTTTAATTGTTTGGTTGAGTCTTATTGTTGCAACCGAAGACTCGCATTTGCTTTGCAATAATGCTTGGATTTAGCCATATGAGCGTAACTTTCTGTGTGTTATCAAATAATTTTGAGTGTCCACATGCCAAGGTGTATGCATTGTCAGATGTGTTAACGATTTGTTTGCAAGTGATTAGAGTTAGCTTTCTATGACTGAGAATCTCACTAGGTGATACCCCCCATATGTGAATTCTGAGTTGTTTAAAGAAATTAAATGAGATTTTGATATGCTTGGATAGAAATTAAGCAATAGCAGTGCATTTCTCTTGACTATTGCATGAAAATTATCCTCATCATCTAGCGCAATGCTTGTTGTCACCTGTACAATGTTCTTGATGTCCTATGTGAAATTGATAGCGCTCTTGCTATGTCAAACCCCAATGCACCCAGAAAGAGCAAGGTAGAGAGAGCCTGACATGCACTTTGAAATTGTATGCCTCTTACTACGGTAAATGTGGTTGATACAGCAGTTGTGACATTATGTGTAATACTAAGCTCGAAAGGGCTTATATAATTACTTAGACTTGTTTTAGAGCAATCCTTGATAAGTTATATTATTAAAGAGCGAATTAATTGGATTTCCTACTGTTAGTACATCCTTCAGTGTGATTATGCATACGATTGAGTTAGATGGACTACTTGAGTTGATCGACAGGATGGGGTAAGGGAATTGCCTAATTGTTATATGAACTAAAGTGCCCCTATTCTTATGTTTTGTTAAAGTCGCTATTTATTCATCTACTTAGCTAGAAATCTTGTGACCATAGAAGTTACATTCACACTTGCTTGCCTTGCGTGTTCTATACCTAATCACATCGCATGCTAGCATACCCATGATCATACCTGGATGCGTGACTCCAAGGTTTACGAATGATTGTACGTGAAATGTTTGATGGCTTGGTTGATCAGTATGACATGGGATGACATGATTGAGAGTGCCACATGTAAATTGGTGAACTTCATGGCGAACCTTAGCATTGCATTTTTGTTAGTTGTTATGAATACTACCATTGATGTTATAGAGTCCTCCCATTTGCATGTTACCATGTTACAATTATGAGTGCTAGTACTTCACGAACTTAGAGACCTATACTCGTGTGAACGTGTGAATATGGGATTGTCTAGGTACCTTATGAGACTCAATGATGTGCTTAGTATACTTGTGGTCGTATCGAAATCCTCACTGCATCACTTGATCATTAAAGTGTGGAGTATGGTTGCAAGTAGGGATAATTGAAATATATCATCCAACTTAAAAGAGCTATGTCGTGATATACACTTGTGATCCTTTAATAAGGTCGTAAACGGGCAGAGTTACGGGCATAAGCATGTCATCTTACTTGCATATTCTCATGATATAGGAATGTTTGTTTTGTATATGACGCTAAGTGATGCTGTGTGATGTATCCATTACCTTGCTATAAAATAAAAGCTCCCTGGTTAAGTAACTCAGTTTTGAAATGCTTCGATTTTGTATACTAGTGAATGAGCTCGACTCGAGTCGGATTGCTATGTGACTCGATTGTTCCAACTATCTAAGTTTTGTGATTGATGATATGGCATAACCTCTGACTTGTTGCTTGCAACATGTATATCAACCGGTTTCATGTTACCTTCATTCCCGAAACTTGAGAATGCTGAATTGCTGACACTATGCAATACTATGTCATGCTATTATACTTAAACGATTCTATGTGATGCTATTATGCTTAAATGATACTATGCGGTACTAGGTGACATTTTGTTCTTCTAAATGTGTTATAGTAGTCTCCATGTTAACCGTTGTGATCTCAAAAGTGACTTGAATTCATGTTTTAGAATGAGACTGCTAGTGTGTGACGTAAGATGTCATTGCCTCGATTGTCATGCCTTTCGATGCCCACTTATAGATATGCATATGCATAGATTTACTGCTCGCCATGCTAACTGAGTCTAGATGATCGGAAATCTCTATTCTTTTTCAAAACAAACTCGATATGGTTTTCCACGCCAACTCAGTTGACCCTCTTCAATGCGATTTGCCCTCGGCGCTTAAATAGAGCGAGTAGACGCTTGAAAAGGATTGGCGAGGAGGAGACTGGATACCATAAGACATTTTCTTTTGATTTAAAAAGAAGTAGTGATTGCAAAATGGAACCTTTTGGAAACCCACCGTGTAGACCTTACCTACGTGCGTTCATTTTAGGAAAAACCGAACATGGATTTGGAATTTCGAGGACAAAATTCTTTTAAGGGGGGAAGAATGTAAGACCCACCTTCGTTATTTTTACGTTAAGTTGCTTGTCTTGCTTTTACGTTATGAAATCGTATTTTTAGTAACTGTGTGAGTTTTTAACGATTAAATTCATTTAAAAGAACGATTATTTAATTAACGTTATTATCGATGTTACTTATTTATAAAATTATCGAATCAACGCTAAACCGAATTTTTAAAATCGTTTTTCGTTTTACTTGGTTGAATCCCAAAGTTTAAACTGAAATGTTGATTGTAGGTCGTTTCGATTCGGGTTTAGCCTAACCATTAGCAAGTACGGGATCGGGATTCAGTTGAATGATGTTAATTGAGTCCAAAAAAAAAAACAAAAAGGGAGGGGGGCCTGTTATCGAGTCATAGAGAACCCGACCCCCTCCCCTTCCTCTCTCTCTCGCACCTCGCTCTCTCTCTCTGCTTCGCTCTCGCTCTCTCTCTCTCTCGCGGGTCACCGGTCGCCGCCTGGCGTCACCGCCGGCCGTCACGTGTCGCCGGCGAGAGAAGGAGCCGTCTGGCCTCACCCACGCGTCGCCAGCCACCCAAACACTGCCAGTCTTCCTTCCCCACGTCACACGATCGAGCCAGCTCACAAACCACGCGTCTAACGCCTGAAAACCACCACCCACGTGCCGGATTCCGGCGAGCCACGACCCTCTCCACCTCCTCTATAAATCTGGGGGTCGAATTCGACCCCAGACAACCCCAACCACGACCAAATCGAAGCTAGGGTTTCGGGTTCTGGGAGTAGCCGAGCCTGGGACGAGTTCAAGGGAATTTTGGGCGTGAATTGCTACCGATTTAGTGGGTAATGAAGCGATTCCAGGTGGGTGTTCTCGCCTCCTAAGTTATTACTAATTTCGAAGTTAATTTTCAGCAGATTGATATTGCATGTCAAGTTAGGGTTTGTTAAATTCGTTAGAAATGTCAAGAAAGGAGCTGTTCATGCTTAGGTTCGATTCATTTGGTTGATTTATGCCTGAAATTGTAAATCGATGCGAATTATGTGCATTTAGCATTGATTCAAGTCCATGAATGAAAACCATGCTTGAATTGTTAATTCAAAGTAATTTAAACGTGTTTAGCATCGATTCGAACCCATGAATGTAAATCATGCTTGAATTGTTAATTTGAAGTAATTTAAACGTGTTTAGCATCGATTCGAACCCATGAATATAAATCATGCTTGAATTGTTAATTCGAAGTAATTTAAACGTGTTTAGCATCAATTCGAATCCATGAATGTAAATCATGCTTGAGATATTAATTCGAAGTTAGTTTAACGTGTTTAGCATCGATTCAAGTTAATGAGTTAATGTATGAAAAAGAATTAATATCGAAGTTATATTAACGTGCTTAGCTTCGATTCAAGTTATTTAGCTAATATATGAAAAAGAATTGAAAACGAAGTTAGTTTAACGTGTTTAGCTTCGATTCGAGCTAAACTAGCTAATGCATGTAAACGAATTAAATTCGAAGCTATTGAAATATGTTTAGTTTTCACTCGAACGTCTTTTCTTTGTACATTCATGCTTAGGAAAGTTACTTCGAAATGTATCGTATATGTTTAGAATCAAATTCTGTTTGATTTATTGAATAAAGTGTTGTCGATTCATGAATAAATGTGGCCATATGAACGCTTGTTGTAGCGCACCGCTGAATGGTGCTGGGTGCTCAGGTAAGAACCTAAACTTCACCCCTTTTTTTTTATAAGCTAATAGGATAACATGTTATGACTAATGAATCAATGAATCGAGCTGGTAGTTGGATGGTTTGAGGAAAGAATCATGAGCGTTCGAGGTCCTGTGGTACGGTGCTTGTGAGGAGGGAGTTCGGGTTGTGAATTGACCGCAATCGTGTGGATTGCGAGGCCATGTGTGGCTCATTGTGTTGTTGAAATGATTATGAAGTGTTTGAATGTGAAACGTGTGAATCCCTTTCCCCCTTTTATGTCTAAGATGCATATGCGTGAAAGTGTGGTGATTTGATAAAGAACGTTTCTCGTGTTTTCAAACTAATAATAGCCATGATTAATAGCAAGCAATGGCCTATTTTCGCTATACAAACAGTATTTGGGAGTGAACCTGCTTGAACGGAGAATCCCTAAAATGGTTTAGAAAAGTGTGAGTTATGTGATAAATGATTTTACCAAAAGACACAACAAAATTATTAGCCGTTATGGCCCATACGCTTTAAAGTGGCTAAGATAATGTGCTTCGGACCATATGAAAAGAATGAAAAGAATGATGTTACCCTAGGGGATAAGTCCGGATAAACCCTAGAGGCCCTGACGAGGGCTAATGTAATGGTCCGATATGTTATATGTAGCCATCCCGGGAGTAAGAGCTTAAGCGTGAGCGTTAGGTCTCACTATGGGGTCGAGAATAGTTCTCACCCAATCAGCACCCCTGTAATGATCTTATGCCAGAAGTACTTTCGTACTAAGTTAAGAAAAGCAATTGGCCCTTTGCCATTTTTAAACGATTAAAAAGGAAAGGAAGTTCTTTTTATGGGCCCAAAAGGCTATATGGAATGATGTATGAAAAGCTTATAAGGGTCGTTACACGACCAAACGAAATGAAACTTCCTTTGAAGACTAAGAAAACGTTTTCAACGAAAGAAAGAAAGCTTTCAATGAATGAGTTATGAAATGATCCTTAAGCATGTTTGAATGTGGATTCTTAGCCTATGTATTAAAGGAAAGCTTTCAATGGATGCATTATGAATGATTCTTAAGTATGGTTGAACGTGGATTCTAATCTTATGTGGCATCATTCTTATCCATAGCAAATCTGTCTGATTTAAAGTGTATGAGATGAGAAAGAAAGTTATAGCACGTTAAAAATTCCATGAATGAAGGCGTCTCTTCTTAAAAGAATGAACGTTGATATGTGAATAGCATGCGAGGGTGTCATATAGCTTAATATGATGTTTAAAGGTACTTAAATGCTTGATATGTGTTTATGTGTGTGATATGTATATTATATGAATGAACGTTGATATGTGAATAGCATGCGAGGGTGTCATATAGCTTAATATGATGTTTAAAGGTACTTAAATGCTTGATATGTGTTTATGTGTGTGATATGTATATTATATGAATGAAATGCCAAGAAAAGTGTATTTATGAAAAGGGATAACCTTATATACACATCATATGATTGAGGGTTCATGTGTAGTTCAAATGGAGTGTTAGGAAGTTATGTTATGAAAAGAAAAGATCCTTATACTTGGCCTTCGATAGTTACTCATGTGCCTAACTGCTTGCTAGTAAAGAACTCCGTCGTTGAGGAACCCAGAAATATGATTGAGTGGTCGAAGTGAAGTTTATGTTTAGTGATCCTCCTATAAAGGTTCTATGAATATCTATTATGATAGTAAAGTATGGAAACGTGATATGTGACTAGTAAAGATAGTATTGCCTGCAACGGTTTTGGTTTTAAGGGGGTTGGGGGACACTCACTGAAGCGTGTGGTTGCTCATCCCACTATTCTTTCCCCTTTTCCCCAGGTTTTCTTTCTGACAGGAAGAAGTTGAGTCAGATAAGTCCAGAAGGAACCTATTGTTGCTTACAAGGCATCGTATGTGCTCATTTGAAGGGATCTTACGTGTTTAATGAAGTCATGTAATGTACTCTTAGTTTATAAAGGTCTGTAAACGATTATTCTAGTTCATGTAATGCATATGGTATAAAGGTCGCTCTATACGGCCGTCTGAGCCAACCATCAAGTTAGTTAGATGTCTTCTTGGTTTAATTTAGCTATGTTTTGGGATGTAAATCTTAATACTCCGGTTTTGTTAACCGTTGAGTTGTATCGTCCATTTCTTCTTTATTCATGAATCAACCTGGCTTGGTGTACTCCGAGCGAGTGGCTCGTTGAGTTATGAACTCCGACGTGTGGCCGTTGAGCTATGTTTTAAATGTTTTGCGCTTCCGTTGATTTACAGGGACTTATTGTAAGGCTTTTAGCCTGGAAACGGTCAGTTTTTAGGGGGAACTCTGCCCGTTTCGTTCCAGGAATTAAGTAAGAAGTTAGGAAAGCGTAACGCTTCTGGCCTAGGGGCTGGGGGTGTTACATTGATGGTATCAGAGCAAAGGTCCTGCGACCATAGGCCGCGACCTGAGTCTTGCATTTCATATAGTCGCCTAGGAACACTGTATGGTTATGTGACATATGCCTGCCTTGTGTGCAAATGTGAGTTTTATGTGAATGTTCGCGCGTTTCACTAGTTAGATGCGCCTTCAGTAAGCTGAATGGTTGGATGACGGAACCATTTGTTAAGGTATAGGCCGAGTGATTCGTATTGTCGTGCATGAAATAAGTGTTAGCTCAATCGAAAGTTGTTTCGTTCATATGCTTTGGTAATTTTATCCAATGTTTAAAAAACATATGATTTGAATCGAACGATTAGAAAGCTTTAACTCTACGCTCATCTTTGCCCCTAAAATACGATTTGCTCCTCGGGCCCCATAATGGAGTGAGCAGACGTATTCAAAGGTTGGTAGAGAAAGAGCTAGAAGCAATTAAACTATTTCCTTTTGAAAGCCTAAAGACCTTGAAAGTTAAAGTCTTCCTGATTAGTGAGCTAGGGTTTTGCTTTGACATTCAAGATCTTTTTAATTGTTTGGTTGAGTCTTATTGTTGCAACCGAAGACTCGCATTTGCTTTGCAATAATGCTTGGATTTAGCCATATGAGCGTAACTTTCTGTGTGTAATCAAATGATTTTTGAGTGTCCACATGCCAAGGTGTATGCATTGCCGGATGTGTTAACGATTTGTTTGCAAGTGATTAGAGTTAGCTTTCTATGACTGAGAATCTCACTAGGTGATACCCCCCATATGTGAATTCTGAGTTGTTTAAAGAAATTAAATGAGATTTTGATATGCTTGGATAGAAATTAAGCAATAGCAGTGCATTTCTCTTGACTATTGCATGAAAATTATCCTCATCATCTAACGCAATGCTTGTTATCACCTGTACAATGTTCTTGATGTCCTATGTAAAATTGATAGCGTTCTTGCTATGTCAAACCCCAATGCACCCAGAAAGAGCAAGGTAGAGAGAGCCTGACATGCACTTTGAAATTGTATGCCTCTTACTACGGTAAATGTGGTTGATACAGCAGTTGTGACATTATGTGTAATACTAAGCTCGAAAGGGCTTATATAATTACTTAGACTTATTTTAGAGCAATCCTTGATAAGTTATATTATTGAAGAGCGAAGTAATTGGATTTCCTACTGTTAGCACATCCTTCAGTGTGATTATGCGTACGATTGAGTTAGATGGACTACTTGAGTTGATCGACAGGATGGGGTAAGGGAATTGCCTAATTGTTATATGAACTAAAGTGCCCCTATTCTTATGTTTTGTTAAAGTCGCTATTTATTCATCTACTTAGCTAGAAATCTTGTGACCATAGAAGTTACATTCACACTTGCTTGCCTTGCGTGTTCTATACCTAATCACATCGCATGCTAGCATACCCATGATCATACCTGGATGCGTGACTCCAAGGTTTACGAATGATTGTACGTGAAATGTTTGATGGCTTGGTTGATCAGTATGACATGGGATGACATGATTGAGAGTGCCACATGTAAATTGGTGAACTTCATGGCGAACCTTAGCATTGCATTTTTGTTAGTTGTTATGAATACTACCATTGATGTTATAGAGTCCTCCCATTTGCATGTTACCATGTTACAATTATGAGTGCTAGTACTTCACGAACTTAGAGACCTATACTCGTGTGAACATGTGAATATGGGATTGTCTAGGTACCTTATGAGACTCAATGATGTGCTTAGTATACTTGTGGTCGTATCGAAATCCTCACTACATCCCTTGATCATTAAAGTGTGGAGTGTAGTTGCAAGTAGGGATAATTGAAATATATCATCCAACTTAAAAGAGCTATGTCATGATATACACTTGTGATCCTTTAATAAGGTCGTAAACGGGCAGAGTTACGGGCATAAGCCTGTCATCTTACTTGCATATTCTCATGATATAGGAATGTTTGTTTTGTATATGACGCTAAGTGATGCTGTGTGATGTATCCATTACCTTGCTATAAAATAAAAGCTCTCTGGTTAAGTAACTCAGTTTTGAAATGCTTCGATTTTGTATACTAGTGAATGAGCTCGACTCGAGTCGGATTGCTATGCGACTCGATTGTTCCAACTATCTAAGTTTTGTGATTAATGATATGGCATAACCTCTGACTTGTTGCTTGCAACATGTATATCAACCGGTTTCATGTAACCTTCATTCCCGAAACTTGAGAATGCTGAATTGCTGACACTATGCAATACTATGTCATGCTATTATACTTAAACGATTCTATGTGATGCTATTATGCTTAAATGATACTATGCGGTACTAGGTGACATTTTGTTCTCCTAAATGTGTTATAGCAGTCTCCATGTTAACCGTTGTGCTCCCAAAAGTGACTTGAATTCATGTTTTACAATGAGACTGCTAGTGTGTGACCGTAAGATGTCATTGCCTCGATTGTCATGCCTTTCAATGCCCACTTATAGATATGCATATGCATAGATTTACTGCTCGCCATGCTAACTGAGTCTGGATGATCGAAAATCTCTGTTCTTTTTCAAAACAAACTCGATATGGTTTTCCACACCAACTCAGTTGCCCCTCTTCAATGCGATTTGCCCTCGGCGCCTAAATAGAGTGAGTAGACGCTTGAAGAGGATTGGCGAGGAGGAGACTGGATACCATGGGACATTTTCTTTTGATTTAAAAAGAAGTAGTGATTGCAAAATGGAACCTTTTGGAAACCCACCTTGTAGACCTTACCTACGTGCGTTCATTTTAGGAAAAACCGAACATGGATTTGGAATTTCGAGAACGAAATTCTTTTAAGGGGGGAAGAATGTAAGACCCACCTTCGTTATTTTTACGTTAAGTTGCTTGTCTTACTTTTACGTTATGAAATCGTATTTTTAGTAACTGTGTGAGTTTTTAACGATTAAATTCATTAAAAAAAACGATTATTTGATTAACGTTATTATCGATGTTACTTATTTATAAAATTATCGAATCAACGCTAAACCAAATTTTTAAAATCGTTTTTCGTTTTACTTGGTTGAATCCCAAAGTTTAAACTGAAATGTTGATTGTAGGTCGTTTCGATTCGGGTTTAGCATAACCATTAGCAAGTACGGGATCGGGATTCAGTTGAATGATGTTAATTGAATCAAAAAAAAAAAAAGGAAGGGGGCCGTTATCGGGTCACAGAGAACCCGACCCCCTCCCCTTCCTCTCTCTCTCGCACCTCGCTCTCTCTGTCTGCTTTGCTCTCGCTCTCTCTCTCTCTCGCGGGTCACCGGTCGCCGCCTGACGTCACCGCCGGCCGTCACGTGTCACCGGCGAGAGAAGGAGCCGTCTGGCCTCACCCACGCGTCGCCAGCCACCCAAACACTGCCAGTCTTCCTTCCCCACGTCACACGATCGAGCCAGCTCACAAACCACGCGTCTAACGCCTGAAAACCACCACCCACGTGCCGGATTCCGACGAGCCACGACCCTCTCCACCTCCTCTATAAATCTGGGGGTCGAATTCGACCCCAGACAACCCCAACCGCGACCAAATTGAAGCTAGGGTTTCGGGTTCTGGGAGTAGCCGAGCCTAGGACGAGTTCAAGGGAATTTTGGGCGTGAATTGCTACCAATTTAGTGGGTAATGAAGCGATTCCAGGTGGGTGTTCTCGCCTCCTAAGTTATTACTAATTTCGAAGTTAATTTTCAGCAGATTGATGTTGCATGTCAAGTTAGGGTTTGTTAAATTCGTTAGAAATGTCAAGAAAGGAGCTGTTCATGCTTAGGTTCGATTCATTTGGTTGATTTATGCCTGAAATTGTAAATCGATGCGAATTATGTGCATTTAGCATTGATTCAAGTCCATGAATGAAAACCATGCTTGAATTGTTAATTCGAAGTAATTTAAACGTGTTTAGCATCGATTCGAACCCATGAATGTAAATCACGCTTGAATTGTTAATTCGAAGTAATTTAAACGTGTTTAGCATCGATTCGAACCCATGAATGTAAATCACGCTTGAATTGTTAATTCGAAGCAATTTAAACGTGTTTAGCATCGATTCGAATCCATGAATGTAAATCATGCTTGAGATATTAATTCGAAGTTAGTTTAACGTGTTTAGCATCGATTCGAGTTAATGAGTTAATGTATGAAAAAGAATTAATATCGAAGTTATATTAACGTGCTTAGCTTCGATTCAAGTTATTTAGCTAATATATGAAAAAGAATTGAAAACGAAGTTAGTTTAACGTGTTTAGCTTCGATTCGAGTTAAACTAGCTAATGCATGTAAACGAATTAAATTCGAAGCTATTGAAATATGTTTAGTTTTCACTCGAACCTCTTTTGTTTGTACATTCATGCTTAGGAAAGTTACTTCGAAATGTATCGTATATGTTTAGAATCAAATTCTGTTTGATTTATGGAATAAAGTGTTGTCGATTCATGAATAAATGTGGCCATATGACGCTTGTTGTAGCGCACCGCTGAATGGTGCTGGGTGCTCAGGTAAGAACCTAAACTTCACCCCTTTTTTTATAAGCTAATAGGATAATATGTTGTGATTAATGAATCAATGAATCGAGTTGGTAGTTGGATGGTTTGAGGAAAGAATCATGAGCGTTCGAGGTCCTGTGGTACGGTGCTTGTGAGGAGGGAGTTCGGGTTGTGAATTGACCGCAATCGTGTGGATTGCGAGGCCATGTGTGGCTCATTGTGTTGTTGAAATGATTATGAAGTGTTTGAATGTGAAACGTGTGAATCTCTTTCCCCCTTTTATGTCTAAGATGCATAATGCGTGAAAGTGCGGTGATTTAACAAAGAACGTTTCTCGTTTTTTCAAACTAATAATAGCCATGATTAATAGCAAGCAATGGCCTATTTTCGCTATACAAACAGTATTTGGGAGTGAACCTGCTTGAACGGGGGAATCCCTAAAACGGTTTAGAAAAGTGTGAGTTATGTGATAAATGATTTTACCAAAAGACACAACAAAATTATTAGCCGTTATGGCCCATACGCTTTAAAGTGGCTAAGATAATGTGCTTCGGACATATGAAAAGAATGAAAAGAATGATGTTACCCTAGGGGATAAGTCCGAATAAACCCTAGAGGCCCTGACGAGGGCTAATGTAATGGTCCGATATGTTATATGTAGCCATCCCGGGAGTAAAAGCTTAAGCGTGAGCGTTAGGTCTCACTATGGGGTCGAGAATAGTTCTCACCCAATCAGCACCCTGTAATGATCTTATGCCAGACGTACTTTCGTACTAAGTTAAGAAAAGCAATTGGCCCTTTGCCTTTTTAAACGATTAAAAAAGAAAGGAAGTTCTTTTTATGGGCCCAAAAGGCTATATAGAATGATGTATGAAAAGCTTATAAGGGTCGTTACACGACCAAACGAAATGAAACTTCCTTTGAAGACTAAGAAAACGTTTTCAACGAAAGAAAGAAAGCTTTCAATGAATGAGTTATGAAATGATCCTCAAGCATGTTTGAATGTGGATTCTTAGCCTATGTATTAAAGGAAAGCTTTCAATGGATGCATTATGAATGATTCTTAAGTATGGTTGAACGTGGATTCTAATCTTATGTGGCATCATTCTTATCCATAGCAAATCTGTCTGATTTAAAGTGTATGAGATGAGAAAGAAAGTTATAGCACGTTAAAAATTCCATGAATGAAGGCGTCTCTTCCTAAAAGAATGAACGTTGATATGTGAATAGCATGCGAGGGTGTCATATAGCTTAATATGATGTTTAAAGGTACTTAAATGCTTGATATGTGTTTATGTGTGTGATATGTATATTATATGAATGAACGTTGATATGTGAATAGCATGCGAGGGTGTCATATAGCTTAATATGATGTTTAAAGGTACTTAAATGCTTGATATGTGTTTATGTGTGTGATATGTATATTATATGAATGAAATGCCAAGAAAAGTGTATTTATGAAAAGGGATAACCTTATATACACATCATATGATTGAGGGTTCATGTGTAGTTCAAATGGAGTGTTAGGAAGTTATGTTATGAAAAGAAAAGATCCTTATACTTGGCCTTCGATACTTACTCATGTGCCTAACTGCTTGCTAGTAAAGAACTCCGTCGTTGAGGAACCCAGAAATATGATTGAGTGGTCGAAGTGAAGTTTATGTTTAGTGATCCTCCCATAAAGGTTCTATGAATATCTATTATGATAGTAGAGTATGGAAACGTGATATGTGACTAGTAAAGATAGTATTGCCTGCAACGGTTTTGGTTTTAAGGGGGTTGGGGGACACTCACTGAGCGTGTGGTTGCTCATCCCATTACTCTTTCCCTTTTCCCCAGGTTTTCTTTCTGACAGGAAGAAGTTGAGTCAGATAAGTCCAGAAGGAACCTATTGTTGCTTACAAGGCGTCGTATGTGCTCATTTGAAGGGATCTTACGTGTTTAATGAAGTCATGTAATGTACTCTTAGTTTATAAAGGTCTGTAAACGATTATTCTAGTTCATGTAATGCATATGGTATAAAGGTCGCTCTGTATGGCCGTCTGAGCCAACCATCAAGTTAGTTAGATGTCTTCTTGGTTTAATTTAGCTATGTTTTGGGATGTAAATCTTAATACTCCGGTTTTGTTAACCGTTGAGTTGTATCTCCATTTCTTCTTTATTCATGAATCAACCTGGCTGGTGTACTCCGAGCGAGTGGCTCGTTGAGTTATGAACTCCGGCGTATGGCCGTTGAGCTATGTTTTAAATGTTTTGCGCTTCCGTTGATTTACAGGGACTTATTGTAAGGCTTTTAGCCTGGAAACGGTCAGTTTTTAGGGGGAACTCTGCCCGTTTCGTTCCAGGAATTAAGTAAAAAGTTAGGAAAGTATAACGATTCTGGCCTAGGGGTGGGGGTGTTACAGTGTGTATGCGCACATGTGCGCGTGTGTGTTTGTTGTGTGTGTGTGTGTGTGTGTGTGTGTGTGTGTGTGTGTGTGTGTGTGTATATATGTGTATATATATATGTGTGTGTGTGTGCGTGTCTATATATATATATATATATCTGACCTGTGCATATACATATCCATACATAGATACATACGTACATATGCATACATACATACATACATGCATATACATACGTCTATATATATGTGTGTCGTATGAGCTATTGATCAATCCTCCCTTGATAAGAGTATTTGGGAATAATTTTCAGAGACTATATTTTCGTTTCACATTGACCATAAATCAAATAATATTCACAATAAATGATCACCCAACCCTTGTTAATAAGTTAAATGAGGCTTACACTCATCAGAAAATTGAGTTTATACGGAGCCAGCGTGGTAAGAAGGTAATGCCTGGATGCTGTGAGATAGCACCGATAATCTCACTATTTGAGCTATCTATTAAAGAGTAAATTGCTGAACAACAAGGGCAATTATGCAAAGTACTCTACTATGATAATCCCCTAAAATTTTGGAAAAAGGATAAGACATTTGCGAAGATTTCTTTGTTAAATCACAACACTATTATTCGAGTCAAACAAATGGTGTATACACACTATGATATCCAAGAATTTGATAAACAAATCAAAGAACTTTTGGATAAAGGATTAATCAAAAATTGTAAGAGCCCTTATACAAGTCCCACTTTCATGGTAAGAAATCATGTTGGAGAAAAAAGAGGAAAAGCAAGAATGGTAATCAATTATAGAAAGCTTAATAATAACACTATCATCGATGGTTGTTATATTCCTGAGAAAACAATCCTTTTTAATAGAATTCAAAGAGCCTCTTGGTTCTCAAAAATAGATTGCAAAAGCAGATGCTGACAGATAAAAATAAATGAAAAAAGCATTCATGTAACTGTGTTTAGTGCCCTTAAGGACATTATGAGTAGATAATAATGCTATTTGGTCTAAAAACGCACCTCAAATATTATAAAGAAGAATGGATAACATCTTTAAAGATATTAATCAATATTGTCTAGTTTACATTGATGATATCCTTGTCTTTACCAAGACTATAGAATAACGCAAAGATGATGTTCTAGTTGTCTCTTAAAGATGCATTGATCATGACATTATTCTTGGCAAAAACAAATGCATTTATGGTGAACAAGAAATCGAGTTTCTAGGTCTAGAAATAAAAGCTGAACAAATTATTTTGCAAAAGCATGTTCTAGAAAAAATAGAAAATTTTTCTGAAAAGATTGAAGATAGGAGGCAATTAGAAAGGTTTCTTAGATGTCTTACCTATACTTCAGATTTCATTGAATATCCAGCTAAATTGAAAACCATCGCAGCAAAAACTCAAGAAAGAAGTAAGTTGGATGTGGACCCCTAGTGATTCGAAGATTGTTCAAAACTTCAAAAAAAAACAAATGTGCAAAAATATTCCTATTGTTAATTTGCTTAATGAAGGAGATGATTTAATTCTTGGAATAAATGCCAGCAATGAGCACTACAGTGCAGCACTGAAAATCAAAGAGGAAGAAAAGCTCCATAAATATTGTAGTGAAAGTTTTAATAAAGTAGAATGCAACTATCTTACGATGAAAACAGAAATCCTTGCAGTCACAAGGCAAATTGAAAAGTGTTTAATTTTTTAGTCACAAAACTGTAACACCCGCATTCCCTATTTTACTTTAAACTGGTCGTAGTACCTTTTTACGTCGTAAAATCGTATTTTTATTAACTATATAAATTAAATTATTACTGATGTGCTTACGTGAACGGTAATTTTATTAAAAAGAATATTTTTGTTGCTGTTGATATTACCATTAGTTTTGAAACTCTTCCGATGATTTTTAATAAGCGTTATTAATGGTTATTAACGAGTATTAAATCAAATAGGAACCCGATTACGATTAGGTTGTCAACCTTAGAAGTAGTTCAGTGTTTATTAAATCGAACCTGGATATATTTGGAGACAAGTAATCGATGAAAGGTTGTGTTATCGATTTTGGGTTTAGAATTCGAGTTACAAATTAGACTAGCGGTGTCAAGCACGGAACAGTTTGGGACAAAAATTGAAGAGGGAGGGGCGTTTTTGTAATTTCACCCAACCCCTTTCCTTCTTTCTCCTCTTTCCCAGTCGCGACCCCCCCCGACTAGACATCCTTCTCTCTCCTCTCTGCTCTTCTTCTTCCTCCTCTTATCTCCACCATAGACGCGCCACAAGAGCTCGAATTCGAGCAGATATTTGCCACACAACCATGAATCCCACCCATTTGGCCTCCCCCACGAGCTGGCCTTTACCTGGTGCGAATTCTGGGTAAAATCGAGAAAACCCAGCATGTTTTTGGTGGGTTTGAGCATGAATTCGAGAGCCCAAACGCTTGTAAAAGTTCAGCCATGCATTCTTGTTGTTAATTGCTTCGAAACCTCCATAAATTGGAGACAAATTCGTAGCCTCAGGAATCCATCTCAAATTCAAGTTAGTGAGTGAGAGTTGGGTTGAATTTGGGGTCTGATTTGTATGGTTTGGGCATGGTTTGGGTTCTGTCCACGCATGGTGAGCAAGAGCCTAAGGGTTGATGTTGTTCGAACACCTAGAGTCGAGCCAGCAACTTCGAACGAACGTCTAGCTTGGAATCGAGGTGAGGATTTCTTTACTCCTAATTATAACTATTTTTAATGATTTTAATTAAATTTAGTTAGTGCATGTCGATTCTAAGCTTGGAAATCAGTTTGGGTGAATTAGAATCGATATTGAGAAATTACAAGCATGATACTGATTTTGGGTTAGATTGCATGTTGATTCGATGCATGGTTGAATGAATCGGTTAGTTGAAGATTTGGAATGAACAGAATATGCTGTAGGACTGTTATAGTAGTAGTTTATCACACTTGAGTCCCATTTTGAAGACCAACGAGGCTAATTGAGTAATTGAAATAATGGTGCAGTGAATTGAACTGGGTCTAAGGATTATGGTTAAATCAGTTCAGGCATGATTAATAGTCTATTCGTAGTAATTACAACGGAATATTATGCCTATGGATATTGGTTTGCGAGCTAGAAAGCAAAATATCGCTTTAAAGTCTCTATTGCATCGGCTAGTACACTTAAATTCTATGTTGGTCATTAAGCATGAATGTTATGCCAATATATGATCGTTCTATGTATTACTAGTTTGTGCATATCAATATTGAACCGAGTTGGGTAGTTGGATGGTTTGAGGTGGAACTAATGAGAAATTTGAGATTCTTGTGGTCGGTGTTGTGTGAGGAGGGAGCGTGGGTTGTGAATTGCCGCAATCATGTGGATTGCGATGTCATGTGTGGCTCATTGGACAGATTCTTCCAAGTTGTGTTATGAAGTGTATAAATGTGCTATCTGTGAATCCTTTCCCCTCGATGTGCTACGTGACACTATGTGGTTGATTCTTGAATTTTTAGATGTCTTTAAAAAGAAGGGTCGTTTAGAAAGCTTGTTTTCATGATTGCGAATGTTTTTAAGTACTAACCAATTGCCTGATAGTTTATGAAGATGTTTGTAGCCTAAAAGAAATCCTAAATTATCGAACTACTCAGTGAGTGACTCGACTGAATAGTCGATAGGTTTAGAAAGTTTAAAAGCGAACTAAAAAGTGAGTTCGAAATGCTTTAAGACATTGGTTTGCATATAACTTCTCCTTGTGTTTAAAAGGATTTAAACGATCTGAAAAAGGGCATCTTAAGGCACTAATTATGAAATTTAGCTTATTTATATGCTAGCTGCTTATTTAAGTTTTAATTGAGTTTCGAGTTACATATTAGTAAAACCATTATGATTTTAAGAAGCGTTTATGTTAAAAATTGATGAAGAAACCTCACTTAACTTATAAGCGAGCCAAGTATCTTTAAGTTTTGAATAATAGTAAGCTGGAGAATGTTTTAAGCCTTTAGTGTATTTATACATCCTCCTTTGAGTTTTAAAAAGGGATTGAAACGAGTTGAAAATGGCAACTGAAGATTTTGTTACGAACCTAGTTTGGATTAAATGCTAACTAAATACTTTAAGTTCCAAATGAGCCTCGATTTACGAGTTAGCAAACCTATTACATTTATAAGAAGGTTTTAAGTTAAAAACGAAGTTGACTTACGAGTTAGTAAGCTTATTACATTTATAAGAAGTTTTTAAGTTAAAAACGAAGTCGATTTACGAGTTAGCAAACTATTTATGTTTATAAGAAGCTTTTTAACTTAAAAACGAATGAACTGTAAACATTTAGAAAAGTTATGGTCGTTTTGTTAAAAGTAAGATTTCAGCAAAGTAATCAACTGAAAAAGAGAAATGAAATGCGATTTTAAAGGCTAAGAAAGTGCTAGGCAAATGGCCAGACCTTGAGGGTGGGAACTGGACGCAAAGATGGCGTGAGATGTGTCCCCCAAAGGTAATATTGGGAGTTGGACGCAAAGATGGCGTGAGCTGTTCCCGGGAACTGGACTCAAGATATGATTATCTTGATGTGAGCTGTTCCCTGATGTGTGACGTGTAAGAAAATGTTGAGGGGGACTGGACTCAAAATATGACTATCTTGGTGTGAGTTGTTGCCCAACAGAGGATAGTATCGAAGTTAGAGTTACTCTGTTGAGATGCGTTTTGGTCAATGTTAAGTTACGTATACCCCGAGGATAACGTGAGTTGGAAATGACGATCTCACTTAGGGGCAGTGTAGATCTCTCCTAGCCAGCACAATAAGATTTTTTTTATGCAGTTGGAAAAGCAGTTGGCATCTTGCCATTTTAAGCATTTGGAAAAGAAATATTTCTAAAGGCCATTACGAGGCCATATTGAATAAGATTTGAGACGTTTACAAGGGTCATTAGAGGACCATTAAGAAAGAAGTTCTTTTAAAGAATATGAGCCTCAAAAGGCTAAGTAAAGTATTTTTAAGAAAAGAAAGAAAGCTTTCAAATGTACATATCCTGCACATATTTTATAAACGTGTTTCCAAGTATAGTTTAAATGAAATTTCAAATGAAGTATGGTTACATCCTAGTAATGCATCGAACATTTAAGCTTTTAAAGGTGGATATCTTATGAAAGAATATTTCTTGCCAAGTCTTTCTTACCAATTTGGATGTTTCGGGAGCTTTTAGAAAGAATTATAAGCTTTAAAGAAGTTAGTGTGATTTATAAAGTATTCTTGGAATATATCGAGAGTCACTATGTTTTTAAAAGTGTGTTTGAAAGCATCATATTTGTTTCTTGTGCTACTTGATTACGTGCCTGAATGCTTGTGAGAAAGGAAGATTGGTCATTAAGGGTTTAGGAATGAGTTGAGGGGCTGGAATGAAGTATAAGGGTAGTAATCTTTTCTTGGGGATTATGATTGCCTAATATGATAGTAGTATATAAATACGTGATATGTGACTATTATTGGTATTATTGACTGCAAATAGTTTTGGTTTTTAAGGAGTAGGGGAATTCTCACTGAGCGTGTGGTTGCTCATCTCATTACTCTTTCCCCTTTTTTCCCAGGCTTTTATTATAACATGTGGAAGTCAAGCTACTTACGCCAAGTTAGAGTTTACCCCTGCTTGAAACAAAGTCATGTGTGTCATATAGAAGTAGATTCATGTGTATAACGATGTAATATGACGTATTCCTAGTTTGTAATTGTTGTAAACTAAGTTTTCTAACTCATATAATGCATACTTTTTACGAGTCGCTCTGTGTTGCCGTATGAGCCAACCATCTGATTAGTTAGATGTCTTCTGGGTCAAAGTTAGCTATATTTTGAGATGTAAATCCCAGTACTCCGGATGTGTGATCCATTGAGTTGTATATTTGATTTCGTTCTTTATTAATGAACTTTATGGTTGGTGTACTCCAAGCGAGTGACCCGTAGAGCGGTGGACTCCGACGTGTAGCCGTGGAGCTTGTTTTAGAAGTTTTATATGTTTTCATTCAATGCAGAAAGTTGTTGTAAGGCTTTTAGCTTAGAAAATGACCAATTTTTAGGCGAAACTCTGTCCGTTTTGCCCCAAAAGTTAAGTAGGAAGCAAGAAAACATAATGCTCCTAGCCCTCGGAGTGGGGGCCGTTACAAAAATCTTTTCTTATTCGAACTGATTGTAAATGAACACTTGGTTTTGTGAAAAAGAATTTATCGAATATACAAGCGCAATGGCGACTCATGCATTGGCAATTATGGCTTAACCAATTTTCCTTCTCTATTGAATTTATACAGGGATCGAAGAATTCTCTGATAAATTGTTTGACTCATGAATTCGCCAATGGTGATCATCAGAGCAGAACTCCTGCTGGAAAACGAGAAGATTCAAAATAAAATGTCATTATTGCTAGAACGAGTTTCTCCTTCTAGTAGAATCCTTATGGATATTTTGGTATTCCATACAAAAAGTAGATCATGTTTTAGTCTATTATCTTCTGCTTATCTAATAGCATAAAGATTCAGCCTTTTAGAGTTACAAATGAATTACCTAAGGTGTCCTTATGATATTCAAGAAAAATAAGGTTCTCATGTTCCGAAAAAATGATTTAACGACTGGTATACAGCCTGCATCGACTACTATCATAATTATTCTTATGATATTTGGGAGTCATGGAGTGCTAAGATCTTCTTTCCTGATAGACCTAGAGTTGGTGTTGCCAGATTCACATCAAATTTAATCTCCCCAAATGGCTCCATCATGAAAGCCTGAAAATATGGAATGATAGCTTACCTCATGGAAATCCCGAATCCAAAGTATCCATTCTTCCCAAGACTAACTATGTTTCAGCAATGCATGTTTAAAATGATCCATTGGATTCTTACGTCTTCTAATGGTCCAACAAAAATTTCATATAATAGAAGTTTGTATGTCGAGGTACATTAACGCAGTAATTGAGTATGAAAATGGAAAAATCAAACCAACCCATTATCTTGGTCAATTGGTTGACTTAGACGGTCCTAATGATCAATGACAAGAATGGTTTCTAGAACGACAAGAAGTAGTTAGTGATCATACTTTGGCCAGAGCCATCGGTTTTTACAACATATATCATCAAATGTGGGCATTAATTGAACAAGGATGAGCATTAATGCATTCCGGGAACACTACTTTCGCCGATCATAATTGTTTCAACAAACAAATAAAGGTAAAAGGAGTTGCTTCAAAGGATGTCTTTGATTATCTATTTGATATTGTAGTTGGAACATTCTTATCAGAAAAAGAAAAGATATATCTTTATGAATTATTTGAAAGATGGGATGTAGAACATCTTGAACTTGATGAAGATTCTGATAATTATCTCGATAATTATGGATTAGAAGATATTATTAGAAATGAAGGTTTTGGCAGAATCTCAATATGGATGACTAGTCTTGTCAACATTAAAGTCTCTAAAAAGTTATTGCACTATTATTGTACTATTTTATCAAGTGTCAAGTCAGTAAAATAATGCAGTCTATTGTAGCCATGTGACTGCAGCTGTAGTCATATGAAAATACTAGTGTATGTACTATAGCTATTAGGGTATCCTGATAGTCCTTCACCTTTATAAAAGGAGAGGTTGAATGTTGAGAAAGAATACAGTCATTTGAGCATACTTGAGTAAAAGGGAAGTTGGGATTCTTCGTTTCTCTGTAAGCAAGCATCTCTGAGAATATTAGTAGTTTAAGTCCTTTTTCAATCTTTCCATTGTAATATTTTCAATTTCAAACTTCCAATAAAAGAAGTTTCCCAATAGGGAACATTATTCAATTGAATCTTATGTCCTAAATATTATGGTCTCTTGATTAAAGTCTTATTATCCTTAACAATATTTTTAAAACTTGATTAGTGACTATAGTCCGAGGTAGGAAATGAAACGGATCTGTATTGTGCCTGATCTAAGAAAGGTATGGTTAAGATTAACAACCTCTGTAAACTAGAAGCTAGAAAAACACCAAAGTTCAACGTTGACTATGTTCACGTAATGGTCGAAACTCTCTAATTAATATTTAATTATTTTACTAAGTCTGATGGACCTCTAAACAAAAAAAATAAAATATTTACGATATAAGTAGTAGATTGTGATAACTAATACCGGTAAAGTTATTATAAGAAGTCTAAATGTTAATATGAGCTTAGTTTTCTAAAAAGTCCAAAAGTTTGAGTATTTGCACTTAAACCCCATTTTGGTCAAAATAGGAATTTTCAAAAAGTTACGATACTTGGGAATACATTCTAAAAAAAATTATCCCTTAAAAATTATTTTCATAAAATATAGGGTACCCTGGAGTGACAAATTATATATATATATATATATATATATATATGTGTGTGTGTGTGTGTGTGTGTGTGTGTGTGTGTGTGTGTGTGTGTGTGTTCACGTACACACAAACACGTGTGTGTGTGTATACCTAAGTGAAAATTAACTTTAACCGTAAATTTGACTCAAACCTGTATGAAAGTTTTGAGTACTTAACATAATTTTTTGGACCTGAATATAAAATAAACCGAACCCGATAAACCTATAACAACTGGGTCAAACATGGCCCAATCTTGAATCTGCCCACTAGATTCGAACATTATATACTTATTTTTTTTATTTTCTTTAATTTACCCCTAAAACTGGTCATTCATTACGGCGAATAGGCTGAAGTGGTGCTATATAACTATTGCATATCTTCAACGTACCATTTCTTTCCAATTTTATTCTCATAAAATGAGTATGAAATGGCGTCAAATAACTTGCTATTCTAAATAAAAATCTTTCTAAAAGAAAAATTATCAGGGATGAGTTAGTCATATCATTATACATTTATTGAAATGAGCATGTCTAATCATATTTTCAATAAATTGTAATATGTAACTAGAAGATAATATCTTTTACTTCTCTAATTCCTTTCATATTTCGTTTTTTATTCGAATTGGGCAATGCATGGTGGATTAAATAAAAAAGTATTAAATCATTAAATGGATTAACGGGCTAACATGCAATAAAAGCATCCCCCATTAGACAATGGTGTTACCGTTAATGAAAATATCGAATTACTACGTCGATTATTAGCCAGCCTCCATCTGATGCACAACAAAGTGCGGGCCTATGTGGTCCTGTCCCCTTGTAAGGCAGCAATCAGAGCTAACATCTAACATGAAATTATCACCCCCCACACCGCCCCCCTCCCCAAAAAAAAAAAGCGAGAGAGAGAAGAAGATATGGAGAGAGAAATATTAGAATTATCTATAAAAAATACAGCTGCAAGCAATTGGCCACAAAGAAGCTTGCTAAGATCATGTATGCAATTCCCGTATACATACGCTAATTATCTCAGAGGAATAAGACGAAAAGCTAGGTCACACCCATATTCAAATGTGACATATCTTCTCTTACGGGCGTGTTCTCTTTGAATTGTTGAGCCATAGATTTTGTGTCAGTTTCAACTTTGTCTCTGTCCAACGTGAATTCCAGTTGTTTCTCAATAGACTTGACAATGGCTGTACGTTTAGATCTCAATCGGTATGGAGGAGATGCAATGAAAGGCTTTCCACTGCAAAACTCAGAAGCTACTGAAGAATGGGATGGAGTTGGGAAAGTGCCTTCATGATGTTCAGCTTCATCAATTCCAGTACCCACTGCATGTTGTTCAGTCGAAGATAAGCACCTTTTTTCAGTGGGATCTTCGTCTGGTTTTCCATCTTTTTCTGGCAAAGCTTGCACCTCAGCCTTTCTCTTTCTTATTATCGAAGGAGTATTTGGGAAAGTCCTAGCAGCAATTCTCAAGACAGATTCTGGGCTGTGAACAGAAAAACCGTTGCTCTTCACACAAGGTGGAGTGAAGAAGCCCACTTGTGATGTACTTGGCGCTGAGCTGCAATCAGGCTGTACAGAAGTGTTGACTAAATTTGATTCTGAAGGACTCAAGCTTCCAAGCTGTGAAGGCTCATAGCATAATGACCCATAAGTTGGATATACAGGCCGTATTGGTGTATTGGCGACCTTGCTTTGATTAACTCTGTCATTACTTCTACAGTTATCAACAATTGGAAAAGAACTGCGATTCCCACAACTGCAATCTATGCAAGGCGGTCGCTCTGCAACTTGTGAATAAGTGGAATCATCAGGAGGAAGGCTTGATGCACCTGTTTTCTGAATTTTGCTAGAGAAATCCAATTGCGTCTTAGCTTCTTCTTGTCTAGAGAAGTCTGTCGCACCTGAGATAGTCTCAGCAGATGGATCAGATTGTTCATTTGAACAAACTTCCATCCCACCACTGGATGTCAGTCTATCTGCATTATTTTGAAGGTTACTCTTTGCCACAGGCGGGAGTTTGCCAGTAGCATAATAGAAATCTAGCTTCTTCTTCAAGGAACTATTCCAGTGATTCTTGATTGCATTATCAGTCCTAAGAAATTAAAAGATACAAAGTTAGTCTTGACACAACGAAGAATAAATAAGATGGCAAGATGCATGTGTGGTGCGGTGCCCATATTGGATTCCAAAGAATTCTAGATTTTTGGTTATCATAGTAACTAAAACAAATGGAGCTGACTTTCACAGACATCCCATCTATGATCAAAATGAGAGCATCAGAGCTGTCAAGGAAATGCTAAACCATATAAATTATGAAGCTAGTATAAACATAACAAAGACGCGAATTCCCCATCATGCATGATAAATCTTTCACTTAGTAGGAAAGTACTGGCAGATCCATTATCAGCATCCAAACAGTTACAAGTGGCCACTTGGCCCAGAAACAGAGACACATATTGCAAAACCACACATGCAACAGGATGATTTCCATTGTGTTTCATCTCATTCCACATACACAGCAGTAGTAGGAATCCAAGATCTTTAAATCTAGACCTAACAGAAGCAAACTTTCCACAATTTAAATGCAGAACAGGGGGTGTATGGGGTTGGCTTTGGTTATGCTTGATTAAGATAAGGAGCGATTTGTTGGGGCATCATCTTAATAATGAGAGCCACGAGAGACCCTTCCAATATTGTTCTAAGGGTTACAACTGTATATGACCACTGAGGGTTACAACTCATCCGCCAAATTCATTTCAACTGCCAGAGACATTTTAGCTATTTTCGGAGACTGCTTGACCACTTATGCAAATTTTTAGCTATTAGATCCTATCAAATCCCTATTTCTTGTATAAAAGCATGCGTGCAGTTTTGTATAACGAACCGACCCGAAATCACACAACACAGCCCACTAACGTGGGAGGTCCAACAATAAGGCCCACAAATCAAACCACCAAACCCAAAAGGGGAAGACCTTGTTGATATGCTTTCTGGGCTTGGAACTTATAAACTTGATATCTTTCTTTCAAATTGACGATGTGGGACAAAGTTGCCTTACAATACACATTCACAGATACAGATGGTTAGGGAGTTACATACTCTCCCTGATGTGCCAAGCAAGGGAATGGAGTCTCCAATAATCAAAGCAAAGCAAGAACAACGGAAAGAAAAAGAGAAAATCGAAAACTAGTCTAAACTAGCTTCGGTCCACGCAAAGAGAAAGAGAGATAATCTAGTATGAAAAAGGATAAGACACACCACCTTTATCACACTACGGCTCTTAATCACACTTAGGGATAAGACACACCACCCTAAGCAAGATTAAGACTCACTTGATCACCATTTTGATTAGCCAAACCAAAGATAAGCAAGAGATAATTCAAATGAGAGAGAATAACCTCTATCTTTTCATATATGTCAAATTTGAATATTACAACCTTGAATGAGCATATATATAGAGGGGAAAGACTTAAGTGATGTTTACAAGCTGCATTGGGATTCAAATGAACAGCCAACGGGAGAAAAGAACCAAAAAGTAAGCAAGGTACAAAAGGTGAAAGTGTCAGGCTGTCTGTCGCTTTCAGTGCACAACCTCCAACTTTAAACAGCTATAACTTCTACATTCTTTCCCAAATCAGCTCCAACAGGTGTTGTTAGAAAGCTTGGAAAGTCTATTTTCATATGGCTCAAATTAGAATGGATTTGGAGCTACCGTTTGGAAGTTATGGGTCAAAACGTCCAGTTTGGTGGATCAGATTCTGCAGCATTCCAAAAGTAACCCCATTTGACTTATTACCCAATGACTTAATCTAGAACTCTTTTTATGTTCTTAACGCTGACATATTAAGGGTTCCAAAAAGTGAATTTACAGTTTCTTAAATCCAATTTAAGCTTGAATAATCAAGCTCATAAAACCGAGCTGATGCGCTGGATTCTGGCAGATTGGGCAGCCATGATGTTCTTGATAATTTGAGCTAATTCTTGTGCCTCAGACTCCTTTTCTTAACTTGGTTGGCCAGTAGAGATGTTGACTTGATCATAAGGGGCTTGATCTCCATCACCCCCACTCACAAAACACGACGTCCTCGTCGCGTGCCTTGAAATATCCTCCCTAAGCAATGTGGGCTTCCAGGAGTATTAAAAACCCACCACGTCGCTGCCATCGGTCTCCATGCGTGGCACCACTCACTTCCCCTGCTGGACCGGGAGTGCCGTGGAGACTGCACAGTAGGTCCTAACGTAGCCCACACATTGCGGAAGGGAGTTGGCTCTGATACTAAATGCAACAAACCAACACAAAATCACACAATCCAGCCCACTAACATGGGAAGTCCAACTATTGGGCCCACAAATCAAACCACCAAACCCAAAAGTGGAAGGCCTTGTTGATATGCTTTCTGGGCTTGGAACTTATAAACTTGATATCTTTTTTTCAAATTAACGATGTGGGACAAAGTCCCCTTACAATGCACATTCACAGATACAGACGTTTGGGGCGTTACATTTTGACACGTAAAAAGTGCCACCGTCCTCTTAAGATTAACATAACCTATTATAAGGTGGACATAAAAACAATAATACTCACACCCAAAACCCCAAAAACCCAAAAAACAAAAAGGAAAAAAGAGGATTGACACGGAGCATGCTCTTTTTTTGTAATCATAAATAGGAGCTACTCTTTTTCTAATCATAAAAACAATAACCAATCCCCCCCCCAACCAAAAAAAAAAAAGGATTGACAAGGAGCATGCTCGTCTTCTTTTTTTATTAATCATAAATGGAGCCCTCCCCCGCCCCCCCACCCAAAAAATAGGGTGTTCACACAATTTGTGAACAATTTTGTTGAGGAGATTTTCCTCCCCTAATCAAGCAACCCCCCTGTGCACAATTTGTGAGCAATTTTCTTGAGGCCTTTTTCCTCCTCTACCCAAGCAACACCCCCCCCCAAACCGCCCTCTTTCTTTTTCCCTTTGGGGCTTTCTTTGGGGCCCGGAGGGTGTTCCTCTGCCAACTGGCAACAAAACTATCGATTCTGCCATGCATTATACCTGGCATGCCTGTCCTTTACATTATTACTTGATATGAACAA
>JAKOGI010002760.1:37500-88095 GCA_029747015.1 Carnegiea gigantea
GGTACCACTCTAAAAGAGTCGGATTCAGATCACGGAACTCATCTTCGGGCGTCCTGACCATTGCACCAGACAGTGTCGGAACCCACCACAAGAAGAGGGCACGAATTCATCATCCAACATCGTGCCTCGATGTCTGTCAACTACTATAGCAAAGGCGAGAGCCTAGGGACCTGAGCACCTACAGAAATCCAAAAAGGAAGACAAGGAGGCTCAAAAGTACCCCGATGAAGAGTGAGATCCTCCACATTGAAAATAGGACTAATACCTAAAATGTCAGGGAGATCAAGTACATATTCATTAAATCCCAACTTTCGGAGGATCTAGTAAGGTCCCGTGGCACGAGCATGAAACTTTTTGAGAGAGTTTTTGGGTAAACGTTCAGGTCGAATCCGAACCATAACAAAATCACCTACCTCAAAATTCACAGCACCGCTATGCGGCAACTGAATGCTCATAACTGTCATTGCTCAATGCAATCTTGCGTCAAATCTCGGCATACAAGCATATTGGAATATGCTCTGCAAATGTGGATGCAAGATGTGACACTCGGGCATCAGGTGGGAGAGAAATGAGGTGAACAAAGGTGCGAAGGGAGTAACAATGGACAACCTAAAAAGGACTCTTACCTAAAGACCTATTGATCGCATTGTTATATGCAAACTCAACAAGGGGTAAAGTCAAATCCCAGGTGCCTTGGTTCTCCCCCACAACGCATCTAAGCAACTCCACAAGACCGCGGTTAACAACCTCAGTTTGCCCATCCATTCCGTTTGAGGGTGAAAGGCCGCATAAAATTTCTGAGTAGTACCACACAATTTCCATAGGTCTTCCAGAAATAACTCATGAACTTGACATCCCTATCAAACACCATGGAAGTGGGAAGACCGTGCAACCTAATAACCTCTCGAAAGACTAACTTAGCAATATGCGAAGCGTCATCTGTCTTGCTCCAGGTGATCAAGTGGGCCATCTTAGAAAACCTATCAACCACAACCAAGATTGAATCAAGACCAGGAGATGTTCTAAGCAGGCCTAATATAAAATCCATGCTAATGTCCTTCCAACGAGCATGCGGGATAGGAAGAGGAGTATAAAGTCCGGTATTGTGCCTCTTGGTCCTAGCTACCTGACAAGTGCGACACTAAGACACAATGCGATATACATCTCTTTTGAGAGAGGGCCCAATAGAAGCGATCTGCGACCAAAGCAATAGACAGGTCTTTACCCAAGTGGCCAACTAGTGCCCAGCTAGTCCCCCAGCATGCATCTCCTAAACTAAGAAGTCCCGGAACGACATCTTAGGAATGCATAACTTAGACCCCCGAAATAGGAAATTGTAATGAATGACAAAGTCAATGTGATGGTTGCGATTTGCCGCCCAAAGGTCCGAGTAAATGAATGAAAAGTCAGGACAAGAGGTGTAAGTGCCTTTGAGTTTGTCAAACCCGAGAACCTCCACCTGCATTGTCTCTAAGAGATAACCAATGCGACTAAGGGCATAAGCCAACACCGGATTTGTGCTAAAGGACAAAGGAATACTCACTAATGTACTCAACCCACTTAGCATGCTTAGGATTGATAGTAGACTAGTGCTTAAGGGCTTCATGATCCGAATATACAATAAATTCATGCAGGAGAAGATAATATCGCCAATGAAGAAGGGACTGAAGCAGGGCGTATAACTCTTTCTCATAGGTGATATACTTGATCTTCCTAAATTCGCTGGGCTTTTCGTTAAAGAATCCTATGGGATGTCCTTTTTTACTTAACAACCCATCAACATCATATCCAGAGGCATCGTAAGCAACCTCAAAAACCTTACTAAAGTCAGGATGCCTAAAGACCGAAGCAGATGATATCATCTCCTTAATCTCTTTAAAAGCATATGCCGCTTTAGGAGTCTACTGAAATGGGCCTTTCTTTAAGCAGTCTGTAATAGGTACCATAATAGAACTGAAATGTCCAATTAACCTCCTGTAGAAGAAGGCAAGACTATGAAAACTCCTACCCTAAGTAAGGGTCTTAGGCTCAGGCCATGCTATAATGGCTCAAACTTTGTTGAAGTCGGCAGAGATACCTTAACCCTAAAAAGAGGACTTGAGATTGAAGGAAATACATTTCTTTAGATTAGCAAAGAGCTTGGCTTCTCTAAGTGTGTAAAAGAGTTGCTTGAAATGGTCAACATAATCTGCTCTAGACTTGCTATACACTAAGATGTCATCAAAATAGACAACCAAGAATTTTCTCATAAATGGCTGAAGAACATGAGCTATGAGTCTCATAAAGGTACTGGGGGCATTGGATAACCCAAAAGGCATAACCATCCACTTGGAACTTAAAGGAAGTCTTTCCCTTCATCTCCCGATCTAATACGGACATGGTGATAACCACTACACTTAGACAACCAGCTAGCTCCAGCAAGACAATCAAGCATGTCCTCTAACCTCAGAATAGGAAACCTATACTTAATTGTGATCTTATTGATGACTCTACTATTGACACACATACTCTAAGACCCGTCCCTCTTGGGGGTAAGGAGGACAAGGACTGCACAAGGACTCATGCTGTGACCAAGGATTCAAAATGCGATTTCAGTCGCGATTTCGGTTTCGATTGCGGTACGGCAAAATTGTTCTAATACGGCAATCGCATTCCATATCGCGGCCATCGCGGCACGAAAACACGGATCGTCCAATTCCAAAACCTTTCCAACGCGGCCGTTTCGTCGCGGTTCGGCCACATTTTGAATCCATGGCTGTGACGAACAAAATCCTTAGACAATACAACTGAAAAAAGGAATAAAAAATATATCCGAAGATTGCCATAAGATTATGATAACTAAAAATAATCTAAAAGATAAAAAAGATAAGATTTTGCCCTAAAAGAGAATCCCTAGATTACGAAATCTCCTATTCTTCCTACAATACACATTGCTATAGAATTGTTTAGGAGATACAACATCACAAAGTCATTTGGGTCATCTGCAAAACCTTTTTGATGGCAGAGGTACTCAATCCGTGCGGCTGCGATTTATGATGATAGAAGAATTCCTAATTAGACTTGCAATGTACGCTAATTGATAACAAAGTATTAGAAAGCTGAACTCAAAACCCAGAAAAACTTCTGGGTGGCTCTTTCCAATATATAGTCAAAAACATCTATGACCTTCATCTCAATGCTGATAGAGGTGCTCAATCCATGCGGCTGCTATATATGATGATAGAAGAATTCCTAAGCAGACTTGCATAGAATGGTAATTGATAACAAAGTATTAGAAAGATGAACTCAAAGCCCAGAACACTATTTGTGTCCAACACCATACGATTGGCTTCTACTACTGCCCCTCTAAGGTAGCTCTTTTTTTTTTTTTTTTTTTGGGGGATCAGGAAAAGAATAGATATATTTCATTAACAAAAGACTGGATGTAAAGATAGCATCCTACAAAAGGCTATACACAACCCATATACACAGAATCTACCAAATCTAAGAGATCAAGAGAAGAGTAACCAAAGATCCCTTTGTCCCAAAAATAGAAAGCCTTGATGAAATAATCTTTAAAACATTGAAGTGGCATTTCTATATCCTCAAAGACTCTTCTATTTCTTTCACGCCAAATGCTCCAAAAAATTACATGAGGAAATAATCTAGCAATCTTTTTCTTCGCTTTGCTACCAAAAAAGCCCTCCCATGCATAGAGGTGTTCCGAAATAGAATTGGACAAAACCCAAGAAACTCCCAAGCAACTAAAGGCTAGATCCCAAAGAGCTCTTGCAAAACGGCAATGAAGCAATAAGTGGTTCACCGATTCTGCTGCAGCCTTGCATAACGGACACCAGTTCATCAAGATCTTATCCCTCTTTTGCAAATTATCGAAAGTCAAAATACTGTCATGGGTAGCTTCCCAAACAAAAAAAGGCACTCTAAATGGAGCCAGAGATTTCCAAATGATCTTCCATGGAAAACACATTCCCCATATTCGATGCAAAGAAGCAGAAGGCATGGAGGCAAGCCTCATATAATAAGACTTCACCGTGAAACTCCCTTTAGGATTGAGATCCCATTTGATTGAATCAAGAGAGGACTGCCCGATAAGAATCCCATTCAGCTTAATAAGCAAGCTTATAAGGGAGGCGCCATCCACTAAGGCATCACGAATAAAAATAGGTGACCAAATGCACGACCCCGACACATTGTCACAATAAGCAGCCACAGTAGCTTCTTAATTCTCCCCCTTAGATAGCTCTTTCCAATTTATCAAAAACATGTATGACATTCATCTCAATGCTGTCAAAGCTCAATTTTCAGGAAGCATTTTGGCTTTTTAATGGTTGGACAAACAATTAGCAACCATACACAATAGAGCAATACATCAGAATGCTTATTTTGCATATCCTGAAAGTTGACTCCACAGACAGGATGAAGTATGTCTTACTTAATAGATAATCTGTTACTGCAGTTAGCAATCACAGAGTATAACAAGTGAATGGTCAAATTTCCAATCAATCCCCTAATTTCAACCAAAAACCCTCAACTAGAAAACCAATTTCTTCCTTTCTATAATGTAGATTGCTGAAAATTTTGCAGACTACCACAAGAACAAAGACTAGAAAAATCAAGAATCAGAGGTTCAAATAAACATAATAAAAAACATCAACAATAGAAATCTTATCCCAATGGTAATTTACATCTTCAAGACAATCATTATTTTCTGTATTGACCAAAGCAAAACTAGAAGGAGTACACTATCATTTGGGGAGTTCACGAACTTCAAATTCTATGTAGGGTGTAGCCTATTGTGTAGTTTGAACAATTAAAGATAAGCATATAATGCAGATTACATGAAGCACACCTATTTTCTTCCAGCTCTTTCCCTTGAAAGTAGCAACAGCATTTCTCAAAGTCTCATCCTGCAGAAAACCACATCAGTATTTATTAGCCTGCAGAGTTATCCGTCAAGCACAATGTTAGGAAACCATGAGGAGAATCAGCATGAATTGGTATTAGTGAGGATGTATTCGCAATAATACATCTGCATTTATAACATTAAGTATGCCACATACGAGAAGATATGTATATGCGATTTTAACTTTCTTTCCTAACCTCTTCAGGAGTCCAACCACCCTTTGCTCGCCTGATCGGGCCTGTTGTCCTCCTGAAAAGGAGAAATAAGAGACAATTAGGCCAAACTCCGACAAGCAAAATGATATTTAACCTCGTGTACCTGCTAATTAAAATACATTATTTGGAGAACATAGGGTGAACAAATGCCTCATCAATCATATCAATCCCTAGAAAAAAGAATTACTTCTTTTGTTGTATTCCTCTCACATTTTAGGCTGTATAAAATTTGTTTTTTTGCACATCCCCATTAGATTACCAATTCACCAACTTTACTAGAACAAATTATTTGGAGAGCAAAGGATTAGAATTCCTCTAAAGACACATTGACAAACTAGACATCTTTTCGAAAAACACATTAATTGAAAACTTAACCCTGGCTTCAACTTGGTAAAACAGGTAATTTCTACTTTGGTTCACCAACTTCCAGAATTATACACCGTTCGAACACTTTCAAAATGATACATGCAATTCGATGTATAATATTCCACAATATTCAGTATGAAATATTGTTTATCACTGCCCATGAAATGCTCACATTTGTATCTACCAAAAATCATTATGAAACATCACATCACAAAACACAAGATCCTCTGTTAAAATTTTTTAAAAATTAGGACAAACAAGTTTGGCTGTTCGGCTGAAATTAAGCATTACAAAATGACACCTCTATTAGCAAAAGACCATGTCTAAGCAGTGCAACATTGCACTAACTTTGATGGACATATGGAAATACCGTAACACTATTTCGTACTGCATATTATCTGCTGGATAACTTTGTCCAAATTACATAGAATCTAGCTAGCATAAAGAGTAGCAATACAGTGAACAACACATCTTCGTTGATTCTAATCGTTGAGCTTATCGGTTCACACGCAGGTGGACCCATGCCGGCACACACATATACGCACAACCACTGAGCACCCAAGACAACATTAGGTATTAAAAGAATTAAGATCAAAATGCACGAGTGAGAATTGAGGGGTTTGAGTACCGATGCAATGGCGATGTGGCAGTGGGGCTGCTAACACCTGAAGACTTCAAACTAACACTACCACTTCCCTCCGAAACTGAAGAGGCTGAAGCAGCCGCCGATTGCTTGTTCTCCAGACACCACTTCTCCGCATTGACTTCACCTTCCGCCATCTGTTCTCTTAGTCCGAGCTCGCAAAACCGACATTCTAATCACAATTTACCAACCTATTGACCAATAACCAACATACAACTTAGAAAGTAGCCGGCAAAAAAAATTGCCAAAACCCTAAAAAGTCTAAAGCTACTCCCCTAAATCTCAATTGCCTCATAAACAACAAAAATCAAACCCAGATCATACCGTCATTCATCAGATCAAATCAAATTAAGAAATCAAACACCCAAAAAACAAAAACAAAAAAAAACCCTCAAATAATAATCGAAGAAAACCAAGAAAATAGTAGTTCCATTCAACACCACACAGATTGCAAAACAAAAAAAAACTATCAAAAACGAAAGCAAAAAGAGGCAAAATTTGTCAAAGTCAATCCGAATTGATTGAAATTGGCAAATGGAGCTGACCTAGAAAACTAGCGAGAATTTAATCAAACACTTCATGTCGTTAGGTTAGGCAGCATCAAACCTCACAAGCTTTCAGAGAGACGTTTGGCTCGCAAAGTCCTTTGCCGTTGAAAGAAGAAAGAGACACACACAGAGAAAGAAAGAGAGAGGGGAAGGGAAACAAGGAATAAGGAAAAAGGCAAAGGGGTTAACGAAGAGCACCGTCGTCGTCTCTGTTTGGTGCCGTTATGAGGAGGTTTTGTCATTATTGTGATGGCTTTCAAAACCTATCACTTAACGGACATTGATGGGTTTTTTTCTCTCTCCTGCTTTTTTTAACGTTGTTAGAGGAACAGAACTCCCTAAGCTAAAAAATGAACAAATATATAAATAAAATACGTTTGAACCTCAGACGGCACACTAGGCGATGCGAGACTAGTCGTTGAGATTAAGAACGAACCCTCCCTCTCTATCAGCTATTCAATGGTTTTTGGATATTTCTCCACCGTCGGATCAAATTGTGAAAGCGTTTCAAGGTCATAATATTAGTATTATTTAAAGTAGGAAGATAGATCAAGTTGATTTTCTAGGCTTCGCTTACTTTTGTGGCCCATTATATTCAAAATTAGGGTTTTTTGACTTAAATAATCTTTAGCTATTGAGGGTTTGGCTCCGTTAATAATTACTTTGAGAAATAGTTCTGACCATTTTGACCTTTTCAATGTACTTAATTTTTAATGGTACACGGGTGATTTTATATTGCATTTTTTAGATACTTTCAAATCATATTGCCATTAAAACAACACAAACATATGAAAGTTAAATTGTATATAATCATTCAGAAGTTCAAATTGCCTGGAAAATAGAATCTAAATCATCGTTGTAGTATTGAAAATAAATACCTCAAAAGATCAGGCTATTCGGAGCTATTTCTCTGGGTCAAATTATTGAAGTCCAAACCCCTAATATTTCAGATTATCGACAACCATAAATCCTTAAAATCATTTAAAATTATGGCAGCTTTCTGGCAATGTATGTTCCCAATGATGATGCTCGCATAATTGGAAATTCACTTGAGATATGTTTTTGTGGTACTGTTTTTTGTTTAAGCCAACCCAGGAAAAGCTACCTTAAAAATTTAAAAAGCTACTACATATATGAATATTCATTAGTTAACATAAAATTTTTAATAAGTGTTTTTAATACCATTGGTGAATGAAAAATTTATCTTAAATAATGATGAATGATTGACCAAAGAGTAACATAGATATATAGAAGAAACCTATAAACTGGATATCAGTAATTTTAATTGGTAAAATCTCTTGGGTTACTAAAGGAACCATGGATGGAGACTCTAGAGCCTTTACATGTATCTTAAAGGTTTTGAGATGGATTATAGCAGAGTTCGATCAAGTTCTCTCAATCTCACAATCTTCTCTCATGGTGTTTCTAAGGTCTCATTTCAGGTTTTTTTTTTTTTTTTTCCTTGGTTCAATGAAACCTCTGTGAAGGTTGTAGTTACATGCATAGGAAAGCAGCTTCCTTAGAGATTTCTGGGGGACAACTATTGCATGGATCCTAAACCTAGGATAACTAGCTCAGATCCAAGGTTCTAGAAATTGGGTCACTAATGGGCCAAAAGTGAGGTGATTTACGAGATGACACATTAGTAGATTTTCATCTCTAACTTGTTTTGACCATGGCCTTGACGTTTGACATTCAATTTGAGCGATTATTTTATTGTTTGAAGGTTTATTGAATCTATTTTCTAACAACACTAGGTTCACAGCAGTTGGATAAATGATAAAAAGACATGAGGAAAATAGTGTACAGGTTTCATTTTGGCACATGACGCCATAACCAACTTATATATTTCCCATTGCTTGTCTGATTTATGCTTATGTTATCAAAAATCTCATTCAATGATAAATATAAATACTTAATAACTTTTCCACCGTAGGGGGAGATGAAAATGAGGAAAATCATAGTTCAATCTAGCCTTTTGTGGGCATAATTGTGTGAGTCTCTCTGGTAAGGGATTCAAGCATATTTAAAGGCTCTTGGTTAAATCCAGGAATCCCAAGTCTTATTAGCTTGATTTATTGTCATTGGGCCTTTAAAAAGCAAGACGCTATTTAGATATCTACATAATGAAACACTCCCCACATTCAATCTGCTTCCAAACAGAAGAACATATGGACAAGCCAAATAAGGTAACAATAGGGCCTATTCCACAATATCCCAACGGCAGTCCGACAAGTTAACGGTTCCATAACATAGAATTACTAACTAGCTAACCCAATCAGACATAAACAAGACAATATTCAGGAAACACTCAACCATTAATCATCTTTAACTCCATACCTTTAGCCCGGTCTCCCTCATCACAGGACCACCCAAAGTGCACCGCGAATTCATATCAATAACAACGCAAAGACTCATTCAATCCACCTTCTTCTCCAAAGACCACAAATCACAGAAAATTTCTTGAACAATTCCTCAAACTCATCCTTGGCTAAACTTTACAAAAGAACCTTGAAATTAATTATTAGTTTGAAGGGTTACGAATTACCCACCTCAATACAAGCTAGAGGATCCGATTTAGGGCTAATTGGGGTGATTTTGACGTTGGGTTCGAGTCTCCTCTCCCCCCTGCTGCTGGTCGCATACCCTTCTTGCCCAGACAAGCTACTGCCCGTTTTCCACCTCTTCTGCGTGCTACTACTGCCGCCACCCCATTCTGTTCGTCGACTCTCCGTCTCGCTGTCCTCTCTCTCGATGCGTGGGTATGCTGGTGGCAGTAAGGCGGAGAACACGGGCGTGGCTTTTGGGGTTTTTAGGAAGTAGTGTGGTTATGTCGTGTTTTTTGGCTGAGGAAGACGCCTGGCTACTTGCATCTTGTGGGGTTTTTTTTTTTTTCACGTAATAACTCAAAGAAGTAAAATAGCTTGGCCCAAATAGCTAAACCCACAAGATTCTAGTGTCAGGTAGCCAATTAAATCTACTAATCCTGCACTGGCTTAACTCCCAACTGATACTATAATTTCTCACAACCAGAAAATAAATTAAGAAAACTCCACAAACTAATTCACATAAAGCCATATGCTTAATTAACACACAAATATTAGTCTAATATAGCTAGTATAATAAAATATGACGAGTAAAATAGTTAATCCAATTAGTTAGCTTGAAACCGCAAATTTATAACTATTACACCCCCTTTAAGAAAAGAATTTCGCCCTCGAAATTCTAAAGTGTATGATACAGTAAAATACGGGGTTCACCTAGACATGACAGATACCACACAAATCAAACGGTAAATCCAGAACTTTACAATTAAATATAACATTCAAATCGGAATAAGAAGTTTTTGGTATCGAGTTTCCTTGCAAATTCTCTTTAAGCGTCTACTCACTCTATTAAAGTGCTTAAAAGAGAGGCAAATAAGTTAACATGAATAACCATATCAAATTAATTTTAAATGAAGATTAACTTTTAAAATTTTCATCCATACAATTAGCATAAAAATTATCCATTTGCAAATCGATATAAATTAACATCTCAAGCATTTTGACCCAAAACACTCAATGGCACACAACAAAGTTAAGTCAATACAAACAAGTACAAATTAGAAGAGTTAGCATTCTCTGGAGAAAGAGGAAGCCCGTATTTTGAGATATGACCCATTTTCCTGTGAAAAAGCCCCCAGACCCCTCCTTCCTTTCATCTCTCACGGCACACAGCATTCTTCCTAGTCCTCCATCACCATTAACAAGCACCCTTTCTACTCTTGCTGCAAATCTTAACTCCAGATCTGCGTACTATCTTCCTCTCTCATGTCAACCATTAATTACCCTTGTGAATTCTACCAGCAGAACCCTCCATCTGAATCAATTTGGCCATGAATTCTCAGTCTATGAAATCTACCACCATAACCCTACACAATTTAGGCCTAATCGAGTGCATCTCCATCTTTCAAATCTGGTACTACCTTCAGATGGGCAACGGTTTAACCTTGGTTATCTCGAGCATGTCTAATCCATTTATGAAATGGATTGTGTTTATTTATTGCGAATTTCTACCACGATTTAGTTCGTACAAGCCTACAGTAGCAAGACCTTGCTCAGCCCTTACTGGAATCGTCATCATCTTGATGATCTTCATTTAAGGATGAGATATCAAAAGATCATGAGAAGGATTATTTTGATGAAGGAATTCAACGCAAGTTGTGTCTTTAGCCACACTAACATGAATCCAGGTGCACTCTTTCCTATCTCACCCCTTACCTCTCTTAAATGCCAAGTACTTCATTGTTTTTTAGAGTATGGCTCTCTAGTCCTTTCAATTTTAATGGTGTTTTTTATTGAGATATATGGGATTAACGTAGCTACTGCTGGCCTCTTTAAATACGAAGGGAGGGATGTTTCAAAACATACCCATTTACCCACCTCCCATCTTACTTGAAGACGAGGCTTATGTCAGCACCTTCACCAAATTTCCCCCTCTCGTTCTCAAATAGCTCTAATGGTAATCCTAACATCCCAGACGATGTTTCCTCTCCTCATACCACTGCCCAATCTGGAGTCTTAGTTGTGTTGGCTGGATGTGGTTCTCACCGTAGTAGCCACACCCTTGCCCCTCACAACGCCTCTTACTCCAATGTCCTCAAGTTCGGAGTGGGAAGTCAAAGTAATACTGAAGTCCCCCATGCTCAACCAGAACTTAGTGCTCAATTTTGAGAGAGTAAATGAGGGTGCCCCTTTGTTTTATCATTTACCATGTCCTTATATCAATTAAAGCAGTTTATTTGGATCATTGTGGTTTGGAAATGGTTTTAGCTATGCTTCCTGAGACTCTCTTGCACCAAATTATTGTTCTAAAGCGACAAACATTTAGTATGTTATTATTACGGACTACACTTGATGGAAGATGGATTGTGCTATGCACCTTGATATTTAGAGATGCTCCCATTTTTGGTGAGCAGCCTAAAATACAAATGCATAGGTACAGTCCCCCATCTAGAATCTGGTCGATGATGAAACCTTGCATTTCTGACACTTTATCATTGCCTTTATCTTTGCTGCTGTTTGTGCATGCCACTATGTATGTGGGTTATCCTATGACTTTTTGGCTATATATGGAGCTGATTGGGAGTAAACTCAGTTTTAGAATTGTAATCATTTTGATTATTGAGCTCGATTATCCTAGTGATGTACCCATGGGAAGCAATGAGAGTGAGCTCGTTCAAAGGCAATCCAACCCCAAGGAAGTCCAAGAGGCCATCCAAGTTGTAAGAAAACTCATAGAAGATCAAGGCCATTACCCAGCAGTTCTGGACAGCAAGTGCAGCAACTTGGTGACCCTAATCACCTAGTTTCAAGGTGGTTTAAGCCCGTTTTATTTCTTTGGGTTCTAAGTTCAGAAAGTTAGCTTTCCAATAAAGCAAATTTCAAGTCATTTGGACTTCATTTGCCCATCCAACTCAGCTCTCAAAGTCCAGCTAGACAAGCTGTCCAGCTCAGCCATTTCAGTACTCGGTTTTGTGGCTTCATTTTCTCTTTTATTAGATGAACTTTGGAACCTTCAAATCCACTTTTTGAAACCCTTTGGCGTGTACTGAAAGGCCAGCAAAAGATTTTCAAGTCAAATCCTTGGTTGAGGTTTCAAAAGCAAGCAAGTTCAGAACAGGTGCAGTCTGACTATAGCAGATAGACACTTGTCTTTATCAGGGTCCAACTTTCCAACGGCTGGGAATCTGAGGCTGCAAGAGGTCTTACCTGAAAATAGACTCTTAGGGCTTTCTCCTAACTTTGGAATGAACCCATTTGGGCAAGTACTTTGGAAGATATGCTTGTTTGAAGTTGATGCTGTAGTTTTAAAAAGTGTTGACAGTTTTTTGCTTTTGCTTTTGTACTTGCTTACTTTTTAGCCCCCTCCCTTTTTCCATTTGGCCGGCTGTCTTGGCCTTATTTTTCATTGGTTTTTGCTTAATGTTAAGGCATATAAAAGTGGGGAGAACCTCAGCTTGTAAGTCACTTATGAATGAATGAATGAATTTGGGTTGAGTTTAACTCCCTTGTTTTCTCTCTACTTTTGCTTATTACTAGAATAGCTCCCTAGTGTGGTGCTCAAGGGTCCTTGAAGATCATGAGTGGTGATATCTTATCTCACTTGATCCTTAAGGAGAACTCTAAGTGAACTTGGTGGTGATATCTTATCCAAGTAAGCTTAGTTCATCTTGTTCCATTGTTGCTTGCAAACCCTTCCTTTTCTCTTCCATTTGCTACACTACTTGAGATCCCTACTTTGATCTTCCCTTTAAGATCTTAGAGGTGCATCACCCAGCATCCCATATACCCTGTTTGACCAAAGTGGCCATCAAGGAGAATTGTCTTTGATGGCAAATCATCTCCAATTCATTACTATGCTGGTTTTAAAAGATTAAGTGCTTATATGGTTTAATGTCTTGTCTAATTAGGGTGCACTTACCGAGTTGTATGAAATTGTTATTTTACTATGGAATGATATCTTCCTCCTCTCAATGCAGGGAACCATTACAAGTCATTCCCCATCTGGTCATCCCCCATTTTTGCTTAGCTGCAAACGGGAAGTGGATCTTGACGACTGTCACAGTCATGATAGGTATGAAGGGGTCGGAGGGCTGCTCGGACTGTATAGTTTTAATTCTATCCTTATTGGCATACTAAATTGAGTGATGATATATAAATATTTATATGCTCTGTTTACGGTGAGAGAAATGCGTGGGGAAGCTATTTCTCATAACATTTCCAATGCCCTATTCAAGATCGCCTTCGGGCCCAGAATCTCTCTATTATCGCCTTTTTCATACTACTTTATTACAAACATTACTACGTCTATATCAGCTCTGTATTTTTAAAATAGATGGGAATATTTGTATGTATGGCTACCTTGTGTATGTTAAAAAGGATGTAAAGCTTATTAACCCTTGTGGGTATCTGATTAATAACACTGTGGATTCCCTCAGCCTTGTTTGGTCTTATCCATGGATTACCTATGTCTGGACAAAAAATATGGACATTGAATCTACCAATTTGGGGACAAAATGTATACTATGTCCCAGTCATTTGTTTAAGCTAATAATTCTTTTGTACAAAGCGTGCACATTGCCGAATAAATGGGAATTACGAATATTACTAGCATGAAAAAATTATCTGAACCTTTATTCTAGTGTGGAGCAAGAGGAGGTCACTCACAGTTGCCCCTAATGCTGGCAAGAACTTATTAATTCCCTACCTTTATAAAAGTTGTAATGAAGATGATCAGTTAGAATGTACAAGGTACGAAAAAAACTCAAGTAGCTCAGGAAGTAAAATTCCTATCAAGGGTACATAAACCCCATATGTTCTTTCTACTTGAGACTATGGTTAATGAAGTAACTATTAAGAATATACTGCCCTTAATGGGTTATGATCATATTGATTTTGTATTACCTTTCAGTCACTCATGGGGTCTAGCAGTGCTCTGGAATAAGGGGGCGTTCATGCCTCAGTTCTCCTTAAAGAACCAAGGGCTATACATATGCTAGTTTGCGACCCTAAAAAATCACAAAATTTGGTGGCATAAGGAGTCTATGCATCTACTCAAAATCGGGATAAGGATATTTTTGGCATCACTTAAATGAACTTAGCTGTGCCATTGATATGCCTTGGTGTTTATTGGGGGATTTTAATGAACTAACGTCCCCCACCGAGAAAAAAGGGGGTTAGATCCTAACAGCAAATCATTACCAACGATTAAATAAATTTCTAACTATAACCAAATGCGGAGTCAATTCCGGTAAATGGTAATCCATTTACCTAGAAAAAGAGAATTTACACCCACCTAATTTATGAGAGACTTGATAGGACGATGGCCAAGAAAGACTAGTCGTCAATTTATCCTGACGCATTTGAAGTACACGGCAATTTTACCTGTTCTGATCACTGGCCAAATCATTATGTCATTAGACTTCCATCAAGAAAAATAAAAAGTTTTTCCATTTTGTTTTCAAAACTTTTGGTGCAACTACCAATAGCTTAACGATATAGTGTCCCATAACTGGCAAACAAATAGTAGAGGCACTAATATGTTTAAACTTTGTAAGAAGTTAAGAGCGACTAAACATGAGACTAAGGGGTTTCAGTAACCTACGTGAAAGACTTACCAAAAATGCTCAAAAAATTGACTATGTTGAGCACAGACTCCTTTCTAACCCCAATAGCTATAGATTTAATTCTTGGTTGTCACGTCTTATTAAGCAAAGAGAAAAGATGATGTTGTACAACCAGAAATGTTAGGGGAAACTTAGTAGAAAGGAATGGCTTGTTAATGGGGATAGGAATACAAATTTTTTTCAATGAAGAGCTAATTCTAGAAGGAAAAAAAAAGATGATGATGAAACTTAAAGACAAATGTGTTATCTGGATAGATGATCATGAAACTATAACCAACCAGAGAACTTCACCTACATTAGGACTTCTAAAAATATATCAAATGATGAAAAGGAAGAACTAATACATCTCCCTAATTTAGAGGAAGTGAAGTAAGCACTTTTTAGTATAATCCTAATAAAACCCTGGGGTCGGACGGCTTTGGGACAGGATTCTTCGAAAAATACTGGAATATTGTCAAAAAAGATTTGTTCAACTCTGTATTAGAGTTTTTTAGGAATGGAAAAATTGTCAAAGAAATTAATCACATGTTCGTCACATTAATTCCTAAAATGGACAATCCGTCCCAGACACATCACTTCAGGCCTATCAGCCTCTATTCTACCATCTATAAAATCTTCTCTAAAATCCTAGTTGGAAGACTTCATTCCCTTTTGGATAAATTAAGCTCTCTGTCCAAAGCGCATTTATTCTGGTAAGATCTATCCATGATAACATTTTGTTATCACATGAAATCATGCACAAATTTAAGAACCAAAAAGGTAAGGTAGCATGGGTTGCCATCAAATTAGACATGGAAAAAGCATCCGATAGATTAGAGTGGACGTCATTTTGAAGTGTCTACAAGAATTAGGATTTCATCCCACCTGGAATCAATGGATTATGGAATGTATTACATTAGTCTCTTACTCTGTAATAGTCAATGATGAACCTCATGGACTATTCGTACCAACAAGAGGAATACGACAAAGTGATCCATTATCACCCTATATCTTTATACTATACATGGAGGCACTTAACCAAGCATTATCCAATGAAACTATGAACCATAAATCAGGAATAGGAATAAAGATTTCTCCAAATGCTACTACCATTCCGTGCTTACTCTTTGCTGATGACTACTTGCTTTTCTGTAAAACAAACAAGCATAGCTATATGAAAGTAAAAAATATTATAGATCATTTTAGCTCTATTTCAGGCCAACTAGTAAATTATCATAAGTCAGTTCTGAGCTTTTCACGAAATGTCACTGTCACTCAAAAATAAATAGTGACATGGATTCTGAATATCTCACAAAGTACGTCATTAGGCAAATACTTAGGCTGCCTTGTCGTTTAAGGACGACCTGCCAATGCAACTTTCCAAGAAATAATTATTAAAGCTACAACTAAACTGGAAGGGTGAAAAGCAAACTATCTTTCCAAAGCAGGACGAGCAATATTGATCCAGTCACATCTGGAGTCAATGCCAGCTCATACCATGCAATGGTTTCAACTACCGAAGAGCACTAGTAATCAGCTGGATAAAATAAACAGAGAATTTTTTTGGAAAACAGCGAACACAGAAAAGGGCCTGCCACTGATAGCATGGGATAAAATCTGTATGCCAAAATCCAAAAGAGGCCTAGGTCTTCGTAAAATACAAGCTATCAATAAAGCATTCCAATGTAAATTAGTCTGAAAAATACTGACAGATAATTCTAGTCTGTGGGTACAATCCATTAGACATAAATACCTTCAAAATACTGATTTCGTCAGTTATAAGAAAAAATCTACTGATTCTCCAGTATGGAAAAGTATATGCTTAATTGTAGGGAACTACTAAGGAAAGGAATGGTGTGGAAAGTAGGGAAAGCGGACAAAATTTCTTTCTAGCATAATAATTGGGTAGAAAACAACAATTTAGCTAGGATAATGGAAATGCTAGTTGAAAATCTTCCAAATCCAAACACCAAAGTAAGTGAATTCATTAACTAAGACACAAGCTGGGACATTCCTAAGCTTATAGAGACACTTAACAATGTCCCCATTATAAAAAAATACAAGGTATTACTATTCTGGTCCCCTATGTTAGCGATATCTTTTGTTAGGGACCCAGCAACTCAGGAGAGTTTAGCGCTAAAACTGCCACATGGCTAGCCCAAGGTTCAGTCGGAAGTGGCACCCTAGATTGGGCCTTCAAATGGCTATGGAAGATAGATAATATGCCAAAAATTAATTTTTTTTGTGGTAATTAGCCCATAATGCGTTATCTGTTAAAGGAACCTTACTTAAAAAGGGTATCTCACTGGATCCCACTTGTCCTATGTGTCAAGAAGATATTGAATCAACATACCACCTCTTCAAAGAGTGTCCAGTGGTCAAAAAGGCTTGGGATCTAGCGGTGAAACCTCAATGGCTACCATTTGATGTTGTTTCTGTTAGTGATTAGGGGGTTCCACAATGGTTAAATAGACTTAAAAATAATAGAGACAAGCAATTACTTCAGAAAGTGTCCTTTCTTCTTTGGAGCATTTGGAAAGGCAGGAATGCTACAGTATTCAAAAATGAGGTTTTCAATCCATTAGTGTGCCTCATAAAGCCAAAAAAAAAGTAAAGGCTGAATGGAGAATCCGAACTTGCATGTTGGTTGATACTCTCTCTGTGGGGCTTCCTTCCCTATACCACCCCAAACCGCTTTGTGCAATGGTTCCCACCCAACCCGGGATTCGTTAAAATTAATTTTGACGGATCACTCATCAACTCTGTAGCAGCATGCGGTTTTATTATACGTGACTGGACAGGTAAACTTATTAAAGTAGGAGCTACTAACTATAGGAGTGCTTCAATACTAATGGCAGAAGCATGAGCGCTCAGAGATGGAGTCAGAGCAACAATTCAAGCAGGATATAACAAATTCAAAATAGAAGGTGATAATCTTATTGTGATTCAAGCATGAAAAGGAAATTTTCAAATTCCATGGCGAATTTCAAATATTATCGAGGACGTTTGTGCTTCGTTGAGACAAGATACACAATATACCATCAATCACATCTATCGGGAGACAAATATGACAGCAGATTGGCTATCGAAGTTCGATCACTCTATTGTGGATTCCTTGACTACGGAGTAATGTTTTTCCCCTATCTTCGGTTAATTTTGGCTAATGATGTAGTTGGATGCACTCTTGTGAGAAGAGGCGCCTAACATAACATTATTTCTTTATCATTTACCATTGTTTAAAAAACAAGCTAAATTAATTTTTCCTTAGAGCATGAAAGAATTAAATCACTATAGTGTCAAGTCAATCAATCAGGGCATCTATAACATAATAAAGAAGAAAGGCACAGCATAACATCACATAACATTACACCAATAACAAAAACCCACAAGCGACATACACGCCTACAACGACCTTGTATAGAACATCCCTACACCCCAAAAATCAAGGATAGTTAACAAAATTAATCTATATTACATATATGTAATGAGTAAATCACTGCGAAAATACATGCAGCTATCAATTCAACAAGCAAGGAAGTAAAGAAGCATCCAAGGGGAATCTGCTATGTTAAGAATGCAAGTTAATGGGTGTTAGAGAGTGAGCACATTCCTCGTATGCACGTTGTTTAAAGGAAGTGGTGAAGTTAGATTAGCATAAGGTCCCTTTATCTAATGATGCGTTTATAGTGTCACTACTAATTCAACAACTCGAGATAGCCTATTTCAGCTAAGACTTGTCACCTAAGAGGTAACCAGGTCATTTAGGTAATGGAACACAACATCACAAGCAACATGGGAGTTGGTAGAGCAGTTAATTAGAGCTCATAGGCTAATGCCTCCTATTATTCTTACAAATGCAATCAACAAAATGAAAGATCTCCTGTCAGTACACATAGTTAAACGAAATAACAACATATAAGGTAATCACAGTAGCTTAATCAAAATTGCTTACCAATATAAAGCTCTACCCTAGAGTCTCCATATGGAACTGATTATCTTTAGATTATGGAAACATGCAAGTAAAACGACATGCCCATGCCCCTATTAGGATAACACAAGTACATAACACTATATAACCAAGTTGCACCAGACCGTATACTTCGATCAATCACCTTAACAACCATGTTTCACAATTCAAGGATCAGGTGATATAGTAAAGACTCCCGTACAACCGCAAGCACACCTAACACATTATCATGTTATATGAAGCACATAGACAATTGCGTATTTGCGTAGAGGCAGGCCTCTAAGAATGCGAGGTACTAGTACATGGAATGGTAGCATGATAACATGGCAAGTAGATCAATCCCTTAACACCAATAATTACTAGTACGCAGAATGGTACCATGATAGCGTGGAAAACAAATCAATCCCTTAACACCAATGATAGTAGGCCCATCAATCGACAGAAGTACATCACTAGAGTTTCTTCATGAAGCTTATCACGTAACATATCATACAAGACAGTGCAATCCTATCATGCCATGACACTCAGATGATGGGCAATTTACCTAACTAGCCCATTACGTTTAGAGTAAAGAATTCAAGTGTGATCTTGGAGGCACTAGCATGTTATGCTTAACAAAGATGAAATATGCAAAGGTGAACACATGTGAATACAAAGTCTTAAGGTTACCAGATCATGTATTAAACATATGTGGATCTAGCCTCTCAAGCTATAATATGAGGCGATGGAAGTCATGTAGTGTAAGATCTTCAATTTGAAACCAGTAAGTCATTAATTCAATCAAGTTAGGATGAAAATACTATTTATGAGTGGAATATAGATGCAAAGCCAGGCACATGAAATTGCCAATACTCTTCAAGAAATGGGTATTTGTGCAACTTCATATATTGCAAAAGTAGGCTTTGCAGAAGACGATGCCAAATCCCTTGCTTCTGGCTTCACATGGCAACTCAAAAGTTTGCGGGATAATATTCTGATCGAACAAGATAGGATGAATATCTTACACCATCAACTTCAAAATTCATTAGAAACCATTCAAGGTCCATAAGCCTCTATGGTCAAATCAGTGATTATCTACAAGTTTGATGCGATAGAATATCTTATTTATACCATAATCATATACTTTATAGGAAATATTAAAGAACTGTCATCTTCCCATTTAGAAATAATTCAAAATCTTAGATGCCCAAGTCTAAACGATTACAAATGGTATAAGGATACTTTCCTTACCTATTTCTTACAAAGGAAACATGTCAATAAAAGTTATTGGAAAGAAAAGTTCAATTCTGTATTACCCACTTTATTTTCTCACAGAATAAGACAAAAGTTAAAAAATCATATAGAAATAATTAAACTTATGGTTATCTATTAAGCTTCATTAAACAAGAAGCATTAGCCCTTTATGCTAAACTAAGAATTCAAAATAAATGTCAATCTGAAAAGAAACTGTTCCAAAATAAACTCGAATCACGTTGTGAGATTTTGGCTATCCAACATTTGAAGCTCCTTCATAAAAAAAAAATATCACAAAATTATCCCAAAAAATATAAAACTAAAAATCCATATTATCAAAACCCTAAGAAAATCTCTAAAGGTAACCTCACTAATAAAAAGAAAAATATACCAAGCCCCTGTCAGACACAAGTCATTATTTGTTGTAAGTTGCGTCAAGTAGGACACAAAGCCAATAAATGTCCCTTAAAGAAGAAAATTATGCAACTTGAAAATAAGAAACTTCAAGAAATAATGCTGTCCCTTTTAATCCATGATGATTCTGAGAAAGCCTTTTGTGAAATTCAAACATCTGATTCTAGCTGTTCTAACCCTTTAGATGAAGTTACTCTGTCTTAATAATTGTACTATAATTACAAAAGAGCAATCACAAGAAGAACTCCTCTTCGATGTTATCGAGAAAATTGAGGAATATGAAATTAAAACTCAATGTCTCTAAAAGCTTAAAAGATCGAGTCGAAAATACAACCTTTTAGCCTAAAACACCTAATAGAAACCTATGAAGGACAAGGATCTTATCACTCAAAACCCGTAGCAGTGAAAGAATTAAAACGGTCAAAGAATTTGTTTCTTCATGAAAATTCGTGTTTCAATTTGATCTCTTAATTCTTTAACTTCAACTTTAAGCTGATTGACTTCTTGTTGTGATTCTTTGACTCTATAAGTTTAGAGTGGTAAGAGCTCAAAGCCAAAGTTAAAGAATTAAGAGACCAACTTAAAACATAAAATCTTTATGAAGAAACAAATTCAATCCTTATTTCTCAACTTCAAAAACTTGAAAATTGAGTTTCTTCACTGAATCTTCAAAAACCCCCTGATCAAGTTAAGTCCGGATGAACAAAACCATGAAGCTTTTCTTTTAGTTATTAATTGTCTTGATTTTCAAAAATGGTATGTTTATATTACTATCTTAGTTAAAGACTTCAAACTTCATTCTATCACTCTATTAGATAGCGGCGCTGATATGAATTGTATTCAAGAAGGTTTGATTTCTTTAAAATATTTTAAAAAAACTAAAGAAAAATGACTAGTGGTCAGGATCTAAACTTCAAATTAATTACAAGCATTCAGATGTTTATATTTGCAACAAGAATATTGTTTTAAAAATATTTTTATACTTGTTAAAAATCTTAAACAACAAGTTATTTTTAGACCTCCCTTCCTTACTCAAATTTATCCTTCATTATCGATTCCATGGAAATTTATTCAAGTATTCTTGGAAAAGAGATTAAATGTGAATTTGCTTCTCCTAAAAAAAAAAAAAGATATTAGAGTTCTTCAAGAAGTTTCAATCTCAAAAATTATCTTTGTTAAAGAGAAACACATAGTTTTTCTGCAAATAGAGATTGTTCGAGCAAGTATTAAAGAACAACCTGTTATACTAAAAATTGAACAAAAAATTCAAAAAATAAAAAAAGTATTTGAAGATTATGTCTATGCTGATAATCCAAATGCTTTTTTTGGATGGAAAATAACATATGGTTGAATTGCCATATGAAAATGATTTTGATAAAAGAAAGATTCCAACAAAAGCACGCACTCAAATGAGTAAAGAACTTTTAGAATTTTGTAAAAAAGAGATTCAATCTTTACTAGACAAAAAGTTTATCAGACTCTTTAAATCTCCTTGGAATTGTGTAGCTTTCTATGTATACAATCAAGCAGGAAAGGAGCATGGTGTTCCTAGATTAGTCATAAATTACAAACTACTTCATAAAGTTCTTCAATGGATAAGATATCCAATTCCCAACAAAAAGGATTTATTAGGAAGATTATATGCTGCAACAATAGTTTCAAAATTTGATGTGAAATCTAGTTTCTCACATATTCGAAGTGTTGAAAAAGATATATATAAATTGCATTCACAGTTCCATTTAGACACTACGAATGGAATGTGATGACATTTGGACTCAACAACGCTCCTTCTGAATTTCAGCATATTATGAATGATATTCTCAATGATTAATATGAATTTTCAATAGTTTACATTGCTGATGTTCTTATTTATTCAAAAAATTCAGACCAACATCTTAAGCATTAAAAAACACTCTTTAATGCCATTAACAGAAATGGTTTACTTGTTTCTATCTTAAAAATGAAATTATTTGAAATCAGAATTCGGTTTTTAGGCCATGTCATTTTTTATGGTACTATTAAACTCATTCAACGATCTATCAAATTTGCGGTCAAATTTCCCAATGAAATCAAAGACAAAAAGCAATTTCAAAGATTGCTTGGTTGTCTTAATTATGTTGCAGACTTTTTCCCTACACTAGGAGAAATTCGCAAACCATTATTTCAAAGCCTCAAGAAAAACCCTCCTGCATGGTCGCAAGAGCATGCTCAAATAATTAAGTGGACTAAGAGTAAAGTCACATCTCTCCCATGTTTAGGCATATAGCATCCACATACATTCATGATAATTGAAATAGATGTGTCGGATAAGGGTTTTGGGGGAATTCTCCAACAACATCTTGACCTAAATCCCAAACAATTAGTAAACTTCCATATTGGAGCTAGACTGGACCTCAAGTCCTTTATTCCACCATGAAGAAAGAAGCTTTATCAATTATCTTATGTATGTCAAAAGTTCAAGATGATTTATATTACGGGTCTGTTCTTTTTCACGATAAGATGCAGCTGTAAGCTATAAGGAAATGTAAGGAGATGTAAAAATATGTAAGAAGCTATAAAAAGATGTAAGAAGATACAAGGAGTTGTAAGGATACGTGTAAGGAGCTATTGGATTATTAAAAGTTGTATAGTATAATTTTTAGATATGCATGTATAATTTGTTGGATAAATTATGTATATCACTGATATTTATGGAATAAATTTTATAACATCACTAAACAAATTTATTTTAATATTACAGAAAAAATTTATTTTCTACAATTATCATTTTGGATAATAAAAATTAATAATGAAGTAACATAATTAATAAAAATAAACCTTTAAACAAGTCAATTAAATATCAATAAGATGAATTCAAGCCGATAAATATGTAGAACCAAATATGTTCCACGCTTAAGGTAATTTTTTAGTATTAACATTAGTTTCACCTCCCTATAAGAAAATTAAAAGAATAACAATTTTTCTCAATAAATTGAATAGAATCCTAAAAATGAAATCCTATTTGAATTAAACATTTTGGAATTAAATTCAATCTAATCTTCAATTGTACGATCATAACAACTAAGTTTTCATAGATAAACTTATGGATGAAATAACTAAAATGCTTTCGTCACCTATAGTTTAACTATTTTCATGCACGATTCACGTCGAAAGTCAAACATAAATGCAATTTTTGTATTATAAATTTAAAACATACTGATGTATTTTCTCTATAATGGCATATGTGCTTTATATTGAAACTCAAATATTAATTTACACAATCAAATTCTGTTTTTATGTTTATACAAATGTTATATTTATAAAAAAGATGTAAGATTTTTCAAATTGGTAGTATATAAAAAAATATATACATACTTCTATAAACATGAAAAAAAAATGGATGATAAGTTGAATGGTATAAAAAATATATAAGGAGATTTAAGAAGATGTAAGAAGATGTAAAGAGATATAAGAAGCTATAAGGAGTTGTAAAGAGATGTAAGCCGTAAGCTAAATCCTCCCAGTCACAGAAAATAGTAGGTCCTACAAAGAATTCTTATTAAGAATTGATTGAAAAAGTACAAAAGAAGTTTTACAAAACGATGTTCAAAATCATGCATCAAAACAAATTTTGGCAGTTGGCAAGTAATACTTTTAGTTTTCGATTTTGATATTGAACTCATTAATAGAGAGAAAAATTCTGTTCCTTAATTGCTCAATCGAGAATTTCTTCAAGCAAAGTAACTTTGCTTCAATTTCTTTATTCCAGATGAAGTCTATATTCAATTATACCCCTATTCAACATCCAACCTACCTAAAGACATTTAAGAACCTCTTCTATTTTACCTCAGAGATCATGATCCTAAACTATACTTTACTCCTTTCAAAGGACCTTGATACAATAAATATCCCATTTTTATTCAATATAATCAATGGCTTTCTTGTTCAGACTCCTCCTTTTATACCTAACGCTAAACCATCAAATTCTACAGAACACTTTTGCAAGAACTCTATGACCATTCAACACTTATGGTGGTACCTACTAGTTGCATACAAACGTTCCGTTTTTATCGCCGATATATCACAGACTATTGGTAACCACTTGAGCAGCATATCATTCAATTTATTCAACAGGTTATTCTCGGTGCGCACATCTGTTCTACTAATGAGCATTGGTTCTTCTACTCCAAAGAATCAACACAACATAGATATACCGAGTATCACACTCCATTACTACCAACTTGTATTCAAGATAATACTTGCATCACATTATGCAAATGTTCAAGACTTTATGACCCATAAGGGAACACTATGCAGTAACAACGCTTGATTTTTCAATACTCAACCGCCACGGGGATACAACCACAAAAAATCAAGTAGCAGCTGTTAGATTTTAACAAGACTATAAGTCATCAACCTTTCAAAAATATCTGCGTAGAACAGTTCAAGATCAACTTACTATTCAAGATGCTTTAATAATTTTATCTTTTTACTATTCAAGTGTCAGAAATAATATCATTTTATTGTTTCAATAATTTTAGATTGCTATTCACTTTACTTTTTGGATATATATAAAGGTTCCAAAGTTGTAACGTGAGAGGCAGAACTCTATTGTGTCAGTTTTACTTTCCTATGCTCTTTGTTCTTTTCTTCTTGCCTTCTACTTTACTTCCCCTGCTGTGAGATATCATATGTAGAATTCAATAGCAGTGAGTTCCATTCAATCAATTTACTGTACAATTTTACTATTCATATTTGATTTTGCCGAATTCATTTTGAAGTTACTATTCAAGTAATAGTTGTGGATTTTTGGTTTCAATATAACTAATTGCATTAACTATTTACTTGCCATATTTTATTATACCAGCTATATCAGACTAATATTTTTGCATTAATTAAGTGTATGACTTTATGTGACTTAGTTTGTGGAGTTTCCTTAATTTATTTCGTGGTTATGAGAAATTAGTATTAGCCGGGAATTAAGCCGATGCGAGATTAGCAAATTCGATTGAGGTACCCAACACTAAAATCTTGTGGGCTTAGCTATCTAGGCCAAGCTATTTTACTTCTTTGGGTTATTAGATGAAAAAAAAAAAACCCAAAATGCAAATAGCTAGACGTCTTCTTCAGTAAAAAACACGACATAACCACACTCCTTTTTCCTAAACACCCCAAACGCCACACGTCTTCTCCACCTCACTCCTATCATGATACCCATGCATAGAGAGGGAGACAGAAGAGTAAAAGGGAGAGCGACGAGCAGAATTGGCAACGATAGTAGCAACATACAGAAGAGAGGGAAAATAGGTAGTAGTAGGTCTGGCCAACCAGGGTTCACGACCAGTAGCAGAGGGGAAAAGAGACTCGCATCCAACGTCAAAATCACCCCAGTCAACCCTAAGTCGAGTAATTTGGCTTGGATTGGGGTGAGCAACTCATAATCCTTCAAACTACTAATTAATTTCAAAGTCTTTTGTAAAGTTTTTATGGTCTTTGGAGAAGAAGGTGGATTGAATGAGTTTTTAGGTTGTTATTGATATGAATTCAAGGTGCACTTTGAGGTGGTGCTATGATGAGGGAGACTGGGCTAAACGTATGGAGTTAAAGATGATTAATGGTTGAGTGTTTCTTAAATATTGTCTTGTTTATGTCTGATTGAATTAGCTACTTAGTAATTTAGTTTTATGGAATAGGCCCCATTATTACCTTATCTGGCTTCTTTATATGTTCTTCTGTTTGGAAGTAGACTGAACATGAGGAGAGGTTGGCTAGCTCAGTAGAACGATTCTGTGAAAACCATTTTAGCGAGTAGGGCAGTGGCTACTCTGGTTCAGCCCTTGCTCCCCTATTTCTTTTTCTTTTCATTCATGTGTGCATAAGGGTGTTGTTTGTAAGTAGGAAAAAGGGTTGACTACTACTGCTTAACGTAACAGTTTAGGTCTGAATTAGTTCTATGAACCAAGTAGCAAGCAACCACCTCAGTTTAGCTGCTTATCAATGCATGTGTGGAGTGCATGAATATGACTTGTGTCGGGTGGGGTTTAGTTTGGATTTAGTGAATAGAATGCTCGAATAGTCATCGTGGCTTCAGGAGCATCATTTTGAATAAATTAAGCAGACCTAGAAGTAACTTGTTTAAATCAAGGACCAAAAATCCTTGTTTGTCTTTTCTATATAGTTGAGTCTAATATTTAAAACATGTTTATAACGTTGTAGTGCCCAAAAAAGAGTTTTGGGAACTTTGTTTCTTCACTAGCACTTAGTTTGCTAATTCATGGCATTAGCAGCCATTTTGCAAACTTTTATATGCTTTAATGTCGTTAATACAAGTGAAAACCAAAATTTTTGTGCCAGCACCATTTTGGAAACTAGTGCTATGTTCAGTTGGTTGAAAGCTACCTTGTAAACTCTTTTTGCATACGAAGTGCAGTTATTCCCTCTTGTGATTAAAGCTTCATGGTGTTGAAGTTAATCCACTAAAATTTGTTTATTTAAGATGTTTATGCACTGAGAAAATGAATCGTACTTGAGACGTTTTGGGCTAGGAGCATAGTGCTAATGGTATGGATGCAATTTAGGGAGCAATCCTAGTATACGGGAATCCTAATTCCTAGGGAGTAGACCTAGAAGTAGGAACCCTAGTAGACCTTGAGGAAGGTAAAATTCCAGTGACCATAAGAGGCCCTGGGGATATCATGAGTTGTGAGTTATGAGACTCTCTTGAAGAGAGTACTAACTTGTGAATCTAATGCCCAAGAAGTGATTTCTTACCTAGCATCAGTTGAAAACTCCTCGTTTGAGGACTATGCTAGTGCAAATGTTTGGAAAAGTGCATATACTCTCCAAAAAAGCTTCCATTGAATTCCAAATGACTTTTCAGGGAAGAACCTTCACTTAAAGCGAATTCCGTTTCTTACTAAAGAACTCCATTTGGTAACTCTAAATGAACTCCTTGATGTTAAGTGTTTAACCGAGAACCAAACGACCTTCTATCCCCAGTACCTAGGTCTTAGCAACAGTCAGCTTACTATTGAGGTCATGTATGCTTAATATGTTGCTATTAAGTATGAGGATTATGTGGCTATCCCTCTTATGGTACAAGGTTTATGGGTTAGTCAAGGTTAATGCTTTTGGGCATTAAACTACAGATGAGGATGGATATGACTTGAGTTCTTGGGTGTTATTAAAGTGTTATTGGATGAGAGTAGTCTTGTATGTTTAATATATTGATATTCAATATTAATTCATGTGTGATTGCTACTTAAAAGTATTATATGCAACTATTTTGTTTTTTGGGATGAGTATTATCGGCTAAGTGTGTGGTAGCTCACCCCTCTCTATTTTCCTTTTCCCCATATTCTTGAAAAGACATGTAGAAGTTCTCAGTTCATGTTAACTGAGTTGGAATCTTCCATTTGCTTGAGAAGGAGTCATACGTGTATAAACATAGACTTATGAGTTTAATAATGTAATGTAATATATTCATAAGATCCTAAGCATATGTAAGCTAAACATACTGGTTCATGTATTGTATAATATCCAGCAGTCACTCTAAATGGCCGTGTGGGCCAACCATCTAAATTGTCAGTGGTTTTGGGTTTGGTTGAACTTAATTATTTTTAGGATGCAAACCCCAGTACTCTGGATGTGTGATCTACTAAGTTTTATCTTATATTCTTTTTTTTAATTAAGTTTATAGTTTATTTACTTCGGGCATGGGTCCATGAAGTTATGATCTCTAGCCTCTAGCTGTCAAGCTTGTTGAATATACTATTTATGTTTTTACTGTTACAAGTACATAATGTAAGGTTATAAACCTAGGTAATGGTTAGTTTTTAGATGGAACGCTATTCGTTTTAATCCAGAATTTTAGAAATAACTAACACCACTAGCCCTAAGGGGCAGGAGTGTTACAGATGATTTTAGAGCAAGATCCTGTGACCACAGGTCAGGACCTGAGTCTTGCATTTTTTATACCTATCTAGGTATTCCTTGAGTGACAATAGGACATATGATGTACCTTTGGGTACAAATGTGTTTTTGATGTGTTAGCCAATGTGATTGATTCATCGTTGTGTGAATTGAGTAAGTCGATTGATTGAACAAAGTGAGCTATTTGTTAGAATATGAGCTAAACGACTTGTGTTGTTATAAGTAAGCTAAGTATGAGTTCAATTAGTAATTGTTTTTGTGCATACACCTTTGATAATTTAATTGAAAGTTTAAAGTACGCGTGGTTTCAAACTCAAAAGGCTGGAAATATTTTAACTCCAAGCTCATTCTTTGTTTTTATGTACGATTTGCTCCTCAGGCCCTATAATGTTTTGAGCAGACATAATCAAAGCTGGTAGAGAAGAGGTTAGGGATCCTTAAACCATTCTTCATTTTTCAAAACACAAAAATTTTGGAGTGTTTAATTCTTTTCTAATTATTAAATCAGGTTTCGTTGTCTCGTTTGAAGATTTGTATCCTTTTTGCCACAATGCATGTATTTAGATTTATAGGTAGGTGTTCTTATGTGTGATTGGATGTTGTTTGTGAGTGTATGTATGCTGAGATGTGTACATCACTGGATTGTTAATAACTAGGAGAGTGATTGGAGTTTGCTTTCTATATTGAAATCCCTGTTAGATGGTGCCTTTCTCTTATAAATTTAGAAGATCCTAAGGAGATTAAAAGAGATTTTTGCATACATGAATGCAACTCTATGTGGTAATGGTAAAATCATACTGACCATTGCATAATTGTTGTCTCCGTTGTCCCCTTGTGATTTTTGTTGTTAATTGTACATAATCATTATTGTTTTATGTATGGACAGTGTTGTTTACGCGATGCGTTCCCCACTCCCTTTCATGCAGCCGTTATTACCACTGAGTCGATGATATGCTATACTTTTTGTCTTATAGGCTATCATTCTTGTTGTGGGGTTGGTAACATTCTAGCAAGGATTAATCCCTAATACATCTAGAAAGAGTAAGGGAGAGAGAACCTAGAAGACTTTGGAATTGTTACACTGTAGATGTTTCCTACTAAGGTGAATGATCTACACAATAGGACTCTTGCGATCACTTATGGGACAGGTGTGTCTCATAGAACCTTGTCGCATATCCATAAGGCTATTAATGCGCTGTCCTTGCTCGAAACAATAGTTAGCTTGTTGGTGGCTACCCTCTTCTAATTTTGGACAAGTCCTAAGGCATACCTTTGTATACATATCTAAGTGTCTTCCTGTTTGGCAATACCACGAGTTTGTGTGTGTTAAAGAATGAAAATGGCATTCTGTGCTATGTAAAGCCCATGTGAGCTTATATAGTTATTCAAATTTGTTATGAACAGCCATTGACGTGTTTTGCAAATGAGTGCTAAGTAAATGAACTTCTTGGCGTTTGCTTGACTTTATTTTGGTTAGGCATGTGGCTAAATCGGTCTAACGATTTAACTTATATGAATTATTGCATGATATAATCGTCATGTTGTTATGAAGAGGTAGGTCTAGGACAATATGGTTGATTTTGATTTCTAATTTTCATCTATTGTTTTGCATACCTAATTTATTAATTTGAGTTTCATTGAAATTATCTTCAATGGTTTGAATAAAGTTTAAATTATCTATAATGGTGGATTTGGAGTCTGAGCTTTGAAATCGATTGCTATAGGAAGGTTTATCAGTAAATATTTCTTTTGCAGGAGAATTTCTAAAAGTATTTTCAATTTCTTGCTTTGGAAATGAAGGAAAAGGATGAGTACAAACAGTTGTTTCTTTAGTGAGACGATTGTTCCATAAGCTTCACTTAGTGGCACAAATGGATTTATTTTAACTAGGAATAGGAAGTTGATGTTTTGAAAGATAGTTATTTAGCCAATAGAATAAAGGTATATTTTCTTTGATTTTAGCTAATTGATTGTAATAAATAGTTTTTGAGTAATTGTTGTATATTTTTAGAAAAATAGGAAAAGAACTATTGTCTATATGAACGATTATAATCTTGATAAAATTCTTTATTAAGATAAACTCTATGAACTTAAAATTTGATTTTGTTGTTACAAAAGGAATTTTTTCTTAAAAAGTTTGATTGGTTGAAGGGGTTGATTTAATGGGTTGAGAGAAATCATTTGCTTGAAATCATTTCTATTTGAATATAAACTTTCATTATGCATGATACCTGATTGTAAACGGGTGCCAGATGATGATGATAGTACAATGATGACAAGATGATTAGTCTCAGGATAATCAATCAAATTAAAGAAATTATTCAACATGAAATGGCACATAAATATGCTTATTGCAAACAAAGACTGGCTAATCACCTAACAATGCATTGCGGGACTACACCCCCATTCCAACCCTACAATGCCGGGGCCACCAACGACTAATCTGACCAACGAACTTACTAGGGTTCCCTAAGGACTTGAAGAGGCTGTCCAATACTACTGACCAACACCACTTCTATGCCCAACGACAAACTTATCTAAGTCCTCAATGAGGATATTCATATGTCATTAAGGGTTAATTAACCTTCTATAGGCTAATTAATAAATCCCTTTACTAATCCTAGGGAACTTAGTCGTGAATCATGGTAAGATTAACACTAGGTAAAGACTTGAAAGACAACACTTGAGTAATCACTTGGCTCTCATACAAGTTTGCGAACAGGATGGATTTAAATTTTAATCTTGAAATTTATACATTAAAATGAACTTAAATCGTAAAAATGAATAGTAAAATGAATAGTATGAATAGTAATTTAACATTGAGCTCAACGATATGAACAAAACATGAATAGTAAAGTAGCGTGAATAGTGAAGCACAATAACTTGAATAGTAACTTCAAAATGAATTTGGCGAAATGAAAGATGATTAGTAAAATTGTACAGTGAATTGATTGAATAAAACTTACTACTATTGAATTCTACGGATGTTATCTCACAACAGTGATAAGATTGAAATAAAGTGGAAAGAAACAAGAAAAGCACAGAGAGCGTAGGAAAGTAAAACTGATAGAAGTGAGTTCTGCCTCTTACGTTACAACTTTGGAACCTCTATATAAGCCCAAAAAATAAGGTGAACAGTAAACTAAAATTATTGAAATAGTAAAATGATTTTATTTTTGACACTTGAATAGTAAAAGGATAAAATTATTGAAGCATCTTGAATTTTAGGCTGAAATTGAACCATTATACGCAGACATTGTTTAATTGTTGATGACTAACAATCTTGTTAAAATCTAACAGCTACTACTTGAATTTTTTTTTTTGTGACAGTGTCCATGTAATGATTAAGTATTGGAAAATCAGGCAACGTTTTGGGAAAATAGGAATGAGTGTAAATTTTAATCTTGAAATTTATACATTAAGACGAACTTAAACCGTAAATGATGAAAAGTAAAACGAATAATATGAATAGTAACTTATAATTGAATTTAGCAAAATCAATAAAACATGAATAGTAAAGTAGCGTAAATATTGAAGCACAATAACTTGAATAGTAATTGCAAAATGAATTCAGTGAAATGAATAAAAGATGAATAGTAAAATTGCATCGTGAATTGATTGAATGAAACTTACTATTATTGAATTCTGCGGATGATATCTTACAGTAGGGGTAAGATTGAAGGAAAGTGGAAGGAAAGAAGGAAATGGCAAAGAGCATAGGAAAATAAAACTAATACGAGTCACACAGACGATTTGTATGTAACTAGTAATAAGTATTGAGTGGTCATAGACTTCTTGCAAAAGTGTTATGTAGAATTTGATGGTTTGGAGCTAGTTATAAAAGGATGAGTCTAAATTACAGAGCCATTGATTGTATTGAATAAAGATGACATATTCATTGTATCGAGGTTCTTTGAAAGGAGTAAAGTATAGTTCACAATCATGATCTCTAAGTTAAAATAGAAGAGGTTCTTGAATGTCTTATAAGCAGGTTGGATGTTGAATTGAGTAGACTTGAATATGGACTTCAATTGGAATAAAAAAATTGAAGCAAAATTGATTTTCTTAAAGAAATTTTCAAGTGAGGAAGTTAGGAAGGATAATTTTTCTCTTCATTAATGAATTCAATATCAATACTTGCTAATGGGCAAAAATTTATTGTGATACCAGATTTTGAACATCTTTTTGTAAAACTTCTTTTGCACTTTTGCAATAAATTCTTAATAAGAATTTTTTGTAATACAAATCTTGAAATTTTAAAGTACACAAGATAATTGATAAAACTTCCTTTTTAATGGTGGAACAATGGACTTGAGGTCCATTCCAACTCTACAATGGAACCCCACTAATTCTTGAGAATTTGGGTCAAGATATTGCTTAAGAATTCCCCCAAAATCCTTATCTGATGCTTTTGTTTCAACTATCTTAAATGCATGCGGATGTCATATGCCTAGACATGGGAGAGATTTGACTTAACTTTTAATGTACTTGACTATTTGAGTATGCTATTGTGACCATGCAGGAGGGTTTTTCTTAAGATTTTGAATTAATGGTTTGCAAATTTCTCTAAGTTTTGGGGAAAAAAATCTGGAACATAATTGAGACAACTTTGTAATTGATTTTTATCTTTGATTTCATCTGAAAATTTATCTACAAATTTCATAGATCATTGAATGGGTCTAATAATACCATTAAAAATGTCATCGCCTAAAATTGAATTTTTATTTGAAATAATTTCATTCTTGGAGCAAAAATAGGTAAACCATTTCTTTTAATTACATTGAAAAATATTTTTAGATGCTTAAAATGTTGGTCTAAAATTTTTGAATAAATAAGAATATCATCGATGTAAACTATTGAAAATTCAGATTAATCATTTAGTATATCATTCATAATACATTGAAATTCAGAAGGAGCATTCTTGAGTGCAAATGACATCACATTTCATTCATAATGTCCAAATGGAATGGTGAATGTGGTTTTGTAGCTACCTTTTTTAGCCATTGAATTTGTTAGAAACCAGATTTCATATCAAATTTTGAAAAACTTTTATAATCATATAATCTTCCTAATAATTTTATTTTTTGTTGAAAATTGGATATCTTATCCCTTGAAGTACTTTGTTGAGTGGTTTGGAATTTATAACTAATCTAGGAACATCATGTTCCTTTTATGCTTGATTGCAGACATAGAAAATTGCACAACTCCAAGGAGATTTGAAGAACTGCAACATCCTTATTTTTCATTAGACAAGCAAATTCGAATCTAATCTCTTTTCCAAGAATATTTGAATAAATTCCTTTGGAATCGACAGTGAAATGACAAATTTGAGTAAGGAAGGGAGTTACAAGAATAATTTGTCGTTTGACATTTTTAACAAGTATAAAAGTATTTTTGAAATACTATTCATCGTTGCAAATACAAGTACCTGAAAGCTTGTAATTAATTTGATGTTTGGATCCAGTAGCACTAGTCATTTTTTCTTTAGTTTTTTTTTTCCAAAATATCTTGAAGGAATCAAACCTTCTTTACAATTCAGATTAGCAGCTCTATCTAGTAGAGCAATAGAATGAAGTTTGAAATCTTTAACTAGGATACTAATAGAAGTGTACCATTTTTGAAAGTCAATACAATTAATGATTGAAAGGAATATTCATGGTTTTGTTTATCCAAACTTAACTTAGGAGAAGAAGGTGTGGATTGATTAGGTGCTTTTGAAGATTCAAGTGAAATAACTTGATTTTGAAGTTCTTGAAGTTGAGAAATGAGGATTGAACTTGTTTTCCTCATGGAAATTTTGTGTTTTAATTTGGTCTCTTAATTCTTTAGCTTCAGCTGTGAGATGATTGACTTCGTTTTAATTCTTTGATTGTTATTGGTTTTGAGTGATAAGATCTTTATCCTTCATATGTTTCTATTACTTGTTTTAGGGTAAAAGACTGTATTTTTGACTCGGTAGCTTTATCTTTGAGTTAATAGGTTTTTAAGCCTTTGGATACATTGAGTATTAATTTCTAGTTCCTCAATTCTGTTGATGATGTTGAAGAGGAGTACATCTTGAGATTGATCTTTTGTAATTAGATTACAATTGATAGGATAAAGAGTAACTTCTTTATCTGAAGAGTTAGAATAGTTGGAATCAAATGTTTGAATTTCATAGAGGGCTTCCTTTAGATTGTCTTGAATTAAAAGAGAAAGCATTATTTCTTAAAGTTTCTTTATCTTCAAGTTGCATAATTTTTTCTTTTAAGCGATATTTATCGCCCTTGTGTCCTACTTGATGACATCTATAACAAGTAATGACTTTTGTTTGTAAGAGGCTTGGTATATTTTCTTTTTGTTAGGGATGTTATTTTTAGAGGTTCTCTTGTGGTTTTGATAATATGGATTTTTAGTTTCATATTTTTTGGGATAATTTTTCGAAGATTTTTTTCTTCTTTGATGAAGGAGCTACAAATTTGGGATAACCAAATTGTTCACAAAACGATCATAGTTTATTTTAGAATAATTTCTTTTTACATTAATATTTATTTTGTATTCGTTGTTCAATGTAAAGGGGTAATCCTTCTTTTTTAATAAAGTTGAATAGATGAGCATAAGTTAAACTATGCCATGAGATTTCTGTTGTTGCACAATGATCTCTAAACTTTTGTCTTATTCTTTGGGAAAATAAAGTTGTTAATCCATAAATGAATTTTTCTATCCAATAATTTTCACTGGCATCATTCCTTTGTAAGACATCAGTAAGGAAGATATCCTTATATCATTTGTAATCGTTAGACTTAGACATCTAGGATTTTGAATTATTTCTAAATGGAAGAGGTTAATTCTTTAGTATTTCCTATAAAGTATATGACCATAGTATAAATAAGATATTCTACTGCATCAGGCATATAGATAATTACTGGCTTGACTTCAGAGGTTTGATGATTTTGAATGATTTCTATTGAATTTTGAAGTTGTTGGCGTAAGATATTCATTCTATCTTGTTCAGTAAGAATATTATCCTACCAATTTTGAGTTGATCTATGAAGCCGGAAGGAGTTTTGCAGCATCTTCTAGAGAGACCTCTTTTGCAATATATAAAGTTGCACAAATACCCATTTCTTGAGGAGTATTGACAATCTCATATTCTGACGTTCCATCTATATTCCAACTCATAAATAGTATTTCCATCATAGTTGGATTGAATTAAAGATTTATTGGTTTCAAAATGAAGATTTGGAGTGGTAAGTCTATGATAAGATGGCTGATTTTGATTTCTAATTTTTCATCTATTATTTTGCATACCTAATTTATTAATTTCAGTTTCTTTGAAATCATCTTCAATGTCTTGAATGAGATTTGAATTATACAAGATGCTAGATTTAGAATATGAGCTTTCAGGTTGCTCACTGCAGGATGGCTTATCAGTACAAAATATTTCTTTTATAGGAGAATTTCCAAAAGTTTTTTGAATTTCTTGCTTTGGATTTGAAAAGGACAAATGGTAGAGTCAACAAGAGTGGATGAAGGATGAATAGAAACAATTGCTTTTTTAGTGAGAAGATTGTGTCATAAGTTTCACTTAATGGCACAAATGGATGTATTATAATCAGAAATAGAAAGTTGATGTCTTGTAAGATAATTATTTAGCTAATCAAAGAAAGCCATATCTTCTTTGATTTTGGCTAATTGATTGTGATAAATCATTTTGAGCAATTGTTGCATATTTTTAAAAAAATAAGAAAAGAACCATTCTCGATATGTTTAATTGTAATTTTGATGAAATTCTTTCTTAAATGGACTCTATTAACTTGAAATTTGATTTTGTTAATTTCAAAAAGAATTTTTTTTTGAAAAGTTTGATTAGTAGAAAAGGTTGCTTTAATGGGTTAAGAGAAATCATTTTCCTTGAAATAGTTACTGATTGAATACGAACATTTATTATGCATCATGATCGAATGTAAAATGCAACCAGATGATGATGATGATGATGATACCATGATACGATTAGGATAATCAACTAAACTAAAGAAATTAATCAATAGTAAATGGTGCATAAGTATGCTTGATACAGACAAAGACTCACTAATTGCCTAACAATGCACCGCGGGACCACATGGGGACCACATCCATTCCAACCCTATACTGTCGGGATTATCAATCACCAGGTTGACCAACGGGCTTACTAGGGCACCATAAGGACTTATAAAGGCTGACCAATGCTATTGACCAACACAGTTTCCATGCTAAGCGACTAACTTATCTAAGTCCTTAATAAGGAAATTTATATATCATTAAGGGTTAATTAATCTTCTTTAGACTAATTGAGATCCCTTGACTAATCGTAGGGGATTTAGCCATGAATCGTGGTAAGGTTAACACTAGGTAGACTCTTGAAAGACAACACTTGAGTAGACACTTGGACAGTAACTTGACTCTGGTGCAAGTTGAGGAACACTATGCAGTAATGTTGTTTGATTTTCCAGTACTCAACCACCACAAGGATACAATCATAAAAAATCAAATAGTAGCTATCGGATTTTAACAAGCTTGTCAGTTATTAACCATTCAAAAATATCCACGTATAGAAGTGCAAGATTAGGCTACTATTCAAGATACTTCAATAATTTTATCTTTTTACTATTCAAGTATCAGAAATAATATCATTTTACTATTTCAATAATTTTAGCTTGCTGTTCGCTTTACCTTTTAGGCCTGTATAAAGGCTTCAAAGTTGTAACGTGAGAGGCATGACTCACTTGTATTAGTTTTATTTTTCTACGCTCTCTATCCTCTCCATCTTTCCTCCTACTCTCCTTCAATCTTATCATTGCTGTAAGATATCATCCGTACAATTGAATAATAGGAAGTTTCATTCAATCAATTCAGTATGCATTTTTACTATTCATCTTCTGTTCATTTCGCCGAATTCATTTTGAAATTATTATTCAAATCACTGTGCTTTACTATTCATGTGATTTTACTATTGACATTTTATTTATTTTGTTGAATCCAATTATTAGTTACTATTCATGCTATGCATTTTGCTATTCATCATTTATGGTTTAAGTTCTTTTTAACGTGTGAATTTCAAGATTAAAATTTAGAATCACTAAATATAAATTTTAATCTTGAAATTTATATGTTAAAATGAACTTAAATCGTAAACGTTGAACAGTAAAATAAATAGTATGAATAGTAACTTATAATTACATTCAACGAAATCAATAAAATATGAATAGTAAAGTAGCGTGAATAGCAAAGCACAGTAACTTGAATAGTAACTTTAACTTGAATTCGACGAAGTAAATGGAAGATGAATAGTGAAATTGCGCAGTGAATTAATTGAATGAAACTTACTATTACTGAATTTTGTGGATGCCTTTACAAGGGGATAGAAGCAGACTAAGGATAACGATGAATCAAGGTACTAAGAAAAGGATAGAAAGTTTTTCGCGGGAAAGAAACTTGTGTCCCGTATTACAACTTTGGAGCCAATATATAGGCCTAAAAAGTAAGGTGTACAATAATTTGTAATAGTAAAATAATATCATTTCTGACACTTGAGCAGTGAAAAGATAAAATTATTGAAGCATCTTTAATGGATTGTCCTTGAATACTTGTAATATGCTGCCAACGTTACCAAATAGTCTGATAAGAGTTATAAGTAGGTGTTGAATTTGTGATTCCTTCATTAAGTAAAACGTCTGCAGAGAGTCTTGCACCTAAAATTAAATTTCATATGGACATTGTCCCCCCATGGGATCGAAGTAGGACTCAGTTGATGAAATGCTGTCGTCATTGCTTTGCTGCTCTAAACATTGCATGAATTTTTTAATGTAGCTTTCTTCTTGGAACCTTTGAATGAGCTCAATGAAGAACATTTTTCTTATTTCTTGACTAGTGTTGGAGGATTATGTGCAACCGATTTTGTGTGATGCCTTAAATATTGTTGAACTTAAACAAGATTGCATCTCTAACCAAAATTGAACTTTTCCCTAAACTTGAATTTGAATTCGGGGACAATGGAGACATAGGGATCATTAGGATGAACATTGTGATATTTAAAATTCCAAAAGGGAATGCAAGGAACTTCAAATTTGATTGAAAGGATAATTTCATTTAAGGATTGTTTGTGGGCAACGCGGTGAGGAGGGAGTTCGGCTGGTGTGAAAAATTGATGAAATTATGAAGTGCATCGATGTGTTGTGATGCTGAGGTATACTTTGTTAGCTGCCAGAATCTGCTGAAAACATGTTGTCCATTTAAATTGTTGTCTCTATTAACCGTTGGTTCATGATTACCTTGTTTTACATTAGAGTAAAGCAAGAAAACAGGTTGTTAGCTGAACAGTTCAGCAAATCAGTTCAGTACTGAGCCAGGTTCAGCAACTGAGCAGCGACTTGCTACTGCCCCACCTTACTCTTGCTGGACCATACTTGCCTTGTTTTGTTGTGTTTAGGGCCTTGACTTGCTGCCACGCTTTGAACCAACAGTAATAAACAGGTTCACTGAACCGTTCAGCTGAATTGTATGCCAAAACATCGAAATGCTACTATTGAATAAATAAAGTGTTATGTAAAGGTAGCGAGTTTGTTTTAAATTTTCATTTTGTGTGAACTTGAAATGAATTTAGCAAATTGGAAGCATGTGGCTGATTTGCAAAACTAAACTGCTGAGTACGTTTAAGTAAAACTAAATCAAAATTATAATTGTTGGCTTCTTAAATGGGTTTTAAACATCTTTTCATGTGAAACTAGAAGTACAATTGGCAGATAACTCATTTACAAGCTCTTTTGTCAAACTTAGTGATTGTGATACTTTTCAGAAGTCGACTTTGCTATTATTAAGGCATTAATAGCCTCCTTAAAGGTGGATATGCTTTTATTGTGATATAAGGGGGAGTTTAATGCCAAATGTGTTTAAAAGTGAATTGCATTTGATATATTTTGGGCTGGGAGGATAGTGCTAACATAAAGGACTAGGTCTCGAGAGTTGACCTTAGGATCCTTATTGGAGCAGGAATCCTAGTTGTTACTATCTTGATGAAGATAGGAGTCCATTGAATTTGAGAGGCCCCAGGGATACAAAAAGTCGTGAGTCATGTACTTACCCGATGATATTATTATTCATAATTTGGTGTGCTTGCTAATTATTGGTATTGTGTGTAATTGTTTTGTTTTCTTGGGATTGAGAATCATTCATTGAGTATGTGGTAACTCACTCCCTCACTATTTCCCTTTTCCCCCAGGTTCTTGAAAAGACAAAAGACAGGTAGAAGTCCTCGGTCCACGTAAATTGAGTCAAAACTTTCCTTTTTGCTTTGTAGAAGGGTTCATGTGTACGAATAGGCTAGTTTATGAGTTAAATGATGCAACGCGATGCATTGTTATGTTCCTGGGCATATGTAAGTCAATCACTATAGTTCACGTAATGCATATTGACTAGCAGTCGCTCTGAATAGCCGTGTGAGCCAACCATCTGAGTGGTCGGTCATTTTTATTGGTTGGAGTGGTGTTTGTTCTCTGGATGTAACCCCAGTGCTCCAGTGTTTGATCCATTGAGCTGTATCTTTTATTTCCTTCTTTTATCTAGCTTCATAGCTCAAGTATTTTTGGGGGTATGGCCCGTGAAGTTGTGTTCTCTAATGTGTCTATTTTTATTGTTACTGCACTTAATGTAAGGCTATAAGCCTAAGTTATGGTCAGGCTTTTAAGAAAAACTTTATTCGTTTTCATTTTAAATTTTAGAAATCGCTAAAATCACCAGCCTTAGGGAGTAAGGATGTTACAGATGGTATCAAAGTAGGGCCCTGCGGCCAAGGTCCCGACCTTAGTCTTACATTTTCATACAAGTTGTCTAGGTATGTCTTGAGTAATGTACCTTTGAGTGCAATGTGTTCCTAATGTACTAACTAGTTTGACTGACTAGCTGTTATGCAAAGGGAGTGAACCAATTAAATGAAAAAGTGAGCTGTGTGCTAGATATGAGCTAAATAACATTTGCTCACAAGAGATAGCTAAGTGTTAGCGCTATTAGTAACTGTTTTTAGGTATGCGTCTTTGACGAAATAGTTGAAGGTATGCTTGGTTTTGAACTTGAAGGGTTAGAAATAGTTAACTCTAAGGCCACTCTTTGGCTTTAAGTGCAACTTGCTCCTTTAGCCCTATAATAAAGTAAACAAATATACTCAAGTGTTGGTAGAGAAGAGCCTAAAAATGGTTAAGCTATTTTCAGATTTTTTTAACTAAAAGACTTTGGAATGTTAAAGACTTTTTCTAATTATTGAGTTAGGTTTTGCTTTTGCATCAGAAGACTTGCATTCACTCTATGCTAATGCCGAAGTATAGAAACATATGAGCATATGTTTCTATGTGTAATCAAATGTTTTTTTGTGTCTACATGCGAAGATGTATACGTCACTAGATGTGTTAATGATGAACTACTAGAAAGAATGATTAGAGATTGTTTCCTATGGTTAAAAGTCCTATTTTTATGTAAATTCTGAATTGTTTAAGGAAAATAAGTAAGATTTTCATACATATGAAAGCAAGTTTGGGTAATAGTGATGAATTTTCTGCTGATCATTGCATAAGTGTAGCCATCATCCCGTACCATGGTTGTTGCTGCCTATATGAGGTTCATGTTATTTTATACATGGTTAAGTATGTTTACATGACTTGTTTCCTACTTTTATCATGTGACTGCCATTACTATATAAGAGTTGAATATATGCCGTGCTTTCTACCATTTGGGTTGTTGTTTTCACTGTAGGGTTTGATAATTTTTTGGTTAAAATAAACCCTAATGCACTTAGAAGGGAGAGGGGAGACAAAACCTAGTAGACTTTGGAATTGCTACACCACATTGGCAACTTATTAGGATAAACAATCCATATATTATCAATGCTTTTCTAAGCATTAACGCCAAATTGAAAAGCTGAAACTCCCCATAGGTGAACCTCCCCTTCATACTGTGAGTCCTTAAAGTTCTTATGAGCTCTTATAGGCCTAATTTTCCTTAAGGTCTATTTAGGCATATCCACAAAGTCATTATTGCTACCACTCTTAGCTTAAAGCAGTTGCTCGCTTGTTAGAGACTAACTTTTGTAGTGAGTTAAGTGTGAACGAAACTAATAGACATGCAAGCTTTGGCTCGGGTGCCTCTCTGCCATCACCTGAACCGCACCTTTGGTCCTACAACTTTCTCGTGCGGGGATGCAGGCTGCGATACACCCCACGAACATATAGGATTATTATCAGCAGATAACTTCTAATCCATTTGGAAAAGCCTCAAGGTTAACCTTGATCATAGGTTGTGAACTAGGGTTCATGCTCGCATAAACTCATCTAGATAATCATTGGCATGACTAAACTGAAAACCTTGGGATGACATGACTAAGCTACCTTGTATTATCTTTTACGCAACAGGTTCTATGTACTCCATGGTAATTTCATTGGAAATTCTCTAGTTGTGCTTTGCTATCCATTATGCTTGTTGCTATTACTATTTTACTATATTATAGTTATTGTATATGGGCTTACCTCTATTCTTGTTGCCTTGTTATTGGGTCATTATGATATCATTTTGCATATTACCACTAGCATTCTTTAAACCAAGGATTAACATTTACATGTCAGTGAGCATACCCATTTGTTTATATGTTTCTACGATTTAGAGATGACCAGTTCCATATGGTGACCCTAGCGTAGGACATCCCATTAGTGAAGCTATCATGATTACCTTATCTGATTGTCCTTTTAACTATGTATTCTAGCTAGAAATCTTGCATATGTTGATTGTGGCAGCGAGTATAATAAGAGGCATTAGCCTAGGAGCTCTAAGTAACTACTTTACCAAGTCCCATGCTGCTTATTTATGCCCTATAACTCATATACCTGAGCCATTATCCTAAACAACCATACATGATAAGTAAATACCCAGACATTCCTTCTCCTACGGAAACGACAATCATCCTGGTGGTAATCCCTATCCAGACTCATCTGTCTTGGTGGCTCAATTTTCCATGAAATGGTTGTTAAGCTATATAAATACATTGCTAAATATGGACCTTGTGCCATATCTCAACCAAAGAATTACTTCCCCACCTCCTGTAGGCAAGTTATGTACAAAAGACATGTTGAACCTCCTTCACTCATCAACCTGCCCTTTTATTAGATCATTTGCTAAGTGCCTTTTTTCCTAGTAATTGGTAATTCCATGTGTTACTCCTAGTAATATTGTATCATGCCCCTATAATATTGGTTATGCTGCTATTAACCTTGATTTTTAGGGGTGTTACATTGGTGTTCTGTGCGAAGTCATTATGGCCTTGCATGTTGTCTGGTGCTGTTACACGTGTGATGTGATGTGATGTGAAACGACGTGATGGTGCTCCTATTCCGTTGTGTTTTGAATGCTCCTTGGTTAACCAACTTGATTATAAAGTGATTTGATTCCTTCATGCTATAGGATGAAATCGAGCTAGCTTGTCTGCACTAACTCAACTTTGTTATGTGCCATTGATTATTATGGATCAAAATCCTTAGATGTCAGCTCATATCGATGAATAAATAGACATCTTTATGCTAGTTGTTTGGGTATATGATTGAAAATTGGTGTTCATTCAAAATAAGCTTAATATGGTTATCCGTGCTAACTTATTTGTCCCTCTTACATGCAGTTTGCCCTCGACGCCTTAATAGAATGAGCAGACACTTAATAACTGGTGAGGAGGAGGCTGGAAACTATAAACTCCCTTTCTTGATTTGAAATCTATATTGAATCATAAGGTGAAATTTTTGCTTTGTTGTTGAGTCATGAGGTTGTGTTATGTTTTACTATACCATGCACTTTAGAATTCAAGGACAAAATTCTTTTAAGGGGGCAAAGTGTAATACCTATAGTTTTATTTTTTGGTTGAAGGTAACTAATTCATCTGACGATTTTATCAACCGTAGTTTTATTATATTAGCTAAATTGGATTAATAGTTGCGTGCTTGTTTATATGAATAATTTTACTAAAAATCAGTTTTGAAACTTCGCAATTTATTATGTGAGCGCAAAACATTAATAATGCATCGAATATTAGGCCGAGCAAAATTAGCGAAATCGAGTGGGTCAACGAGGCGTAGGAATGGTGGGCTCGATTTGTGGCAAGGGGTGCATGAATTAGGTTACTAGGAAAAAAAAAGAGAAGGCTGATTAGTCAAAAAAAATCCAATTGCTTTCTCTCCCACACTAGTGCCAGGTGTCCAATTCCCAGAACAAACCCATGACACTCAGCTCTTCTTTCCCCCAGCTTCATGACACCACTCTCACTTCCTCTTAACACCACACGCCTTGCCTTAACACTTCACCTTCTCCATAGAATCCACCAAGAGAGTGAGATGAAATAAGCGAAGAGACAAAGGGTTCGCAAACTCAGAAAACAACAGCAGCAGCAGCAACAACACCAGATGCAGGGGCGAAATCTGGGCAGAGGCACTGGGTGGAGGCGTTTTGGGTAGGAGCTCATGAGCAGCCGTGAAGGGGGGAAGAATTGTGACTCCGGCCATCTAGAAACCACCCATGTTACTCAATAATTGGGTCTTTAAGTTTGGAACGAGGTGGGTCAGTCTTAAATTCCTAAGTTAATTACTAATTTGCGAATTATTTTCTAAATTATTCTTGAGCTTTGATTCAAGTATAAGATTGGGATTTTGAGGAATTGAGAATATATAGGTAGTTGGTGGATTGGTTGGATTTATTACAACTATTTTGGTTGAAACTAAGTTGATTTTAAGGGTTGTTTATGGGCAATATGGTCAGGAGGGAGTTCGGGTTATGTGAAAAATTGATAAAATTACAAAGTGTGTCTATTTGTTATTGTAGGAAGAAATAGGACTAACCTGGATGCGGAAATATACTGTCGGTAATAGTCCACGCGTATAAAAAATACCAATCATGCCAATAACAATACCAGACGGCTACTAGAGTCACTTCAGGGTTTCACGTCCTAAACCCGAGAATTCGATAGATGGTAGTTTGGCCATGAGAGAGAAGTAGGAGAATATAGGAGACATAATATTCATGTCATTGCGTCTCCCCAGGCTAACCCCCTTAAACCCCTTTATATAGGTTAGGGGGTAGCAAGGGTTATCGCCCTAGGCGACTTAAGTGGCTGTCGGGCCTAATCTCATTAGGCCCGTCCAACAGCTCCCCCTCGGCCACTTTGGCCGTAAAACACGTATTCTCCATGTATCACAACTCCTCACGCTTCATACCAGGAATAGGACGTGTGACCAAAAATAACAAGTAGTGTTATATTAAGTTACCATCCAACTAACATAACACTTTCACGAAATACGATACCCCAAAAATATCACAAGACATCACCAGTGGCATCTCTAATCCCCTATGCCTGATATATCATATGATTATGTTCTCAACATAATCGCCCAGGCTGATATGGTGATGGTGGATAGATTTTTCCTTAAATACTCATGAAATCTCATCTTAGCTTAATTGCTTTCCTAACGTGTTCTCGCTGAACCGTATACATCGTGGTTCTTGAGGATTACATTAAAGTAGCATCATTAAGCTTCGACTTAATATCATAGCTTTAAGTCAAAGGGTTATCGTCCATAGGGTCACACAGTGACAAGTGATAGGGAATTCAATTGTCACCCCACATATGGGTCGTCTTATAAGCACACACAGTATGAGATGTGTGTCACGGCATAGCTTCCACTTAGCTGGGTTCGTCACTCTTTATGCCATGTGAATCGTCAGTCTAGATTTTCACTCAAAAATCTAACCTGAACCACTAGATCAACATATTGAATGTTGGTCTTGACACTCAAGATTCGACTTTTAAGGTTTCAATATGAAAACTTATTTCTTACTCGACTCTCTCGAGTCTCATCTTAGTTTTACTAAGGCGACTATATTCATTTCACTCACACACTTCCAGTGTGAGCAATCAATATTGCACACCTAGTGCTAATATGATTCAGTCTCATCCTACCCGCTACTCAAGCGTCAGGGTGATTGCCTGTGTGACTAGGCCAATTAGAAGCCCGTGACATTTTAATATACCTAACGTACAACAATGAGCATCTTACCCATAAAAGAAACATGTCCATCACGTAACAGAGCATGTATAGATACCAAACCTTATGAAATCCAAGACTCAACCAATGAGTTTTGGACACATCACTAGGAATGGGTTTAGTGAAGGGAACATAATCACCTTGTTAGTCTATATATATGTATACCCAATGGCAATGCTTTTTATCTTTATAGTACAAGATACACAATCTACCTCCATAGCTGACATTGTTGTGTAGCTGTGCTTCTTTGCTGCACCATGACATGGCTCTCCCACTCAGGGTGAAGACATATCCTGAGTTTAACTTAGACTCATCCGAGTTACCTCCCTAATCAAAATTTGAGCATCCCCTCAACTTGAGGCCTGCTCCTTGATAGCAAAATGCTGAGTTATCAATACCACGAAGGTAGCATTTGATTCTCCTGATGACTCGTCAATCAGGAAGTCTTGGGTCACTTTGATAACGACTTATCAAATTATCCACAAAGCAATATCAGGTCATGTACATAACATGACTTTCAATAAGCTTATTATGATACTAGGGTTAAGGATATTGTTCATTATCTCTATTTTGTCATCTGTTTTAGAGCATTGGGTAAGACTCAAGGTTGAACTCTTCTCAACTGGAGTATCTATGGGTTAGAAATTATAAACCCAAAATTGTTCCAAGACACTTTGATGCATGCTTCTTGGGACGGCTTTTGATTATTTCCACTCCTAGGACATACCTAGTTTCACCCGTGTCCTTCGTCTCAAAGACATGGAATGACTACCTTTTAGTAGTTTTAATCATCTCCCAGTTATTCCTAGTCAATAGTATGTCATTAACGTGGGGAACGCAGTCCCCATGTTGATCTTTCGACATACATAATGGCTTTCTGAAACCATAGATAAGCCAAGATGGCTTTATGGAATCTAGAGTACCAAGAACCGAAAGATTGCTTAAGATCACATATGGACCTTTTAGGATGACACACATTATCCTTTTGTCCCTTTGATACAAAATCAATGGGTTAGTCTATATAAATGATGCATATTTCCATATGCATCATTTTTATTCAAGTCCAATTTCAAAGAAGAAAAGGGTCAAAGAAGATCATGTTTGGAAGTGTGCTTATTTGGTCTTATTAAGTGAGTTCAAAGACTCACGACACTATGGAGAGGTCAAAAAGAGGTTAAACTTTGCTAGAAATTTGGCGCTGAATTCATCCCTGCGGAACCCGATTTTTTGTGACCACTTTTGGACAAGCTCAAGTGGACCCACAACTTGAGGCTCCACATGGTTTTGAAGTTTAGATTTCAGCTTTCAAATAAGCCCAAGTTTGTTTAATTTGGACATCATTTGATTGGGCAAAATATCACTCAAAGATACGTTATGCTGATCCAGTCCAGTCTGAGATAGGTTCATTGTTTGGGCCATAACTTTTAAACCGCTTATCCAAATTGAGCAAATGAGCCCATTCTGGAAACTAGACTTCCAGGGCTTTCTATCAAGCTCAAGAACGCGTGATTTGGCCGAGTATTCTGGAAGTTATGCTCTGTTGAAGTTGAGGCAGCTGCAAGGATTAATTCTGGGAATAGGAAGAGTCTTCGGTTACATGTGATTGTGTGGCTGACATTGTGCACGTTTTTGGAGCCTTCTAGATTGGTGTAATCAGCTAAGAAATCCTAGAATATTCCTTGTAACCTCCCCCACCCTTTTTATGATGTGTCTTTCCATTTATCTTAGTCTTTTCATTTTACTAGTTTTAATTGTTAAGAGTTATTTGAGTCCTTTTGTTGTCTTTTGCTAAGCCTATATAAAGAGGGGGCATGTGAGCATTGTAGATCAGATTTCTAAGGCATTTTCAAGAGTAATTCAAGCACCTTTGAGAGGGATTCTCATTTGTGTCCCAAAAATTCCTAGTTCTATATCTTGAATTTGGCTAATTCAAGTGGTGTTCTAGGTTCTCCTTCTTTTCTTTGGAGTGATTCCTCAAAAGAGTGAAGGGAATTAGCCTAAGACCAAGGTGTGAGTGGCTCCGGAAGGATTATCTCATACTCAAAGTCTTGCACTATCCATCTCTGTCCTGTTTGGTGATAATCTTCATCTTTCGCATCTTTCTCTCTTTTCATTTTGCTTAAGTTTGATTTGAGTTTGATTTGGATCACTTTCCACCCACATATACATCAATAAATCTCCTTCTCAAGATCGCCATTAAGAAAAGCAATTTTTTACGTCCACTTCGAACTACTCAAAGTCCGAATGGGCAACCAGGGCTAGGAATATTCGGGCTTGAACGTATCAATTGAACTATCCACCGGGTGTTTTATCTTGAAGACTTACATCGGGGTGGAGTTCCAAGGAGTTCTTGAACCTTGTCAGTGAGTCCATCTCATCCCTTATGGCATCCAGTCACTCTTTGTGTTTTGGTGAACCAATCGCCTCTTGATAAGAGGTAGATCAATCAACTCCCAAGGGAGTGCATGGGAATATTTCCTCTTCGATGTAGAAAAATCGTTATAGAATTCTTCCATGCCAACTCCTTCGGATTCTGGAACCATCATTATTTGTCTGCCAAGGTGAGAAATCCCTCCCCCTTTCTCTAAAAGGTATGGGACCAGGAGTTCCTTCCCCTTTCTCTAAGAGGTATAGAACCCTGAGTATGGAGAGAAAGTTACTCCCACTATCCATTTGAGGTAGGATCCTAAACATGTGGACTAACTGCATGTTCAGAAATGACTCTCCTCAACATTTAGAGACTGAGGATGAATCTCATTCTTGTTAACAGATAAACTTTCACCATTCTTATCAAATGAGGAAGGTGTGCCACCCTCGGTGACTCAGTTGGAATTCAAATCCTCTCCCTCACCGAGAGGTGGTTGAAGGTGTTGTTGTAACTGCATGTTTAGGAATGACTCTCCCTAACATTTGGATGTTGAGAACGAATCTCATTCTCCTTAACAGACAAACCTTCACCATTCTTACTAAGTAAGGAATGTGTACCATCCTCGGTGACCTAGTGAGAATTCAAATCCTCCCCCTCACCGAGAGGTGGTTGAAGGTGTTGTTGTAACTCATACAAATTAAGGTCCTTTTAAATTTCACCAAATGCTAGGGAACTCATCCTTAAGAAAATCGACACTACGGGATTTTGTTTCACGAAGAAAATATTCATGATCTCGATTGGTTCGAAGAGTTTTAATATTTCGTCCCAATTGAGTCTTACTACCGCTATAAAGTATACGAACACATCAAGTACTTAATAATGGTGAGATACTAGGTACATATACCTATATCATGAATATATGTAGCTCCATAACATACTTTCATATTCATGGACCCACAGATGTCTAAAGTGAACAAACGCTAAGGGATTTAATGGACTTGAAATCTTACAAAAAGATTTCCTATTGCTTTACTAGCTAGGCATAACTCACATTTTGCACCTTAAGCTTAGTGAGTTGGTCTTACAAGGCCATCTTTAGCTAGTCTATTAACTCTATCTTGACCCTCATGGTCAAGTCAAGCATGCCTAAAATAGAGTCGAAAATGGGACAAGGATGGAAGATGTTCTATTTCGTCCATTAAAAACACCTTTCAATGTGACGTGGCCAAACAGATCATCATCCCATATGATGTCTAGGACATCTAGACGAAAATTAAAGAAAACTAATCTTAGGAACAGAAGGCACGAGGAAACATCGCACCCCAGGTGCATGGAGAGCATCGGGAAGAGACAACGTAGTCCTTTCAAGGAGCCTCGAATGATTTGTCCTTAATTCAAGAACATCTTTTCCATTGTCGTTACCTAAAATAACGATTTGTGAATCCACCGTGTAGTGGTGAAAGTTCCCAAAAATCAACTCGTTCCCGAACTATGTGCTTGGTTCCTCCCGTATCTGCAATCCACTAAGGATCACAGTTCACAACAAATGCTTGAGAGCACACATATTATTCAGGAGTAACTGTGGAAGGATAACTTAATCGACTTAGGACAATCCTAAGCATGAGATTCCTAATTTCCACAATCATAGCACTCATACGTGCTATATGCTTCTCTTTATTTCCTTAGCCTTTTTGCCTTTTGCAATACGAACCTTAGGTCTAGAACATTATGAGGGAATGGATTCGGACGAACCTGATACGAAGCTAATCCCACGCGTACTCAACAGTGGGGTGACTTTTAATTCTCCCACTAGATCGACATTGATGGAATACGACAAAGTATAACATCTTGATCGATCTATTCTCGAACCACTTTTGGTATGCTTTTAAGTCTTCTGGGTACTGTTCACTAGCAGTACTGTCTTTGCCATCCTATGAGACCTAGAAACTAATGAGTGTCATAACATTTCACGTTCATTCAGAAGAAACTGAATCTTCTGACATTATGTATCGTAGTCAGCGCTATCAAGTTCTTTTATTGGTAAACAAATTACCAACCTTATTGCCATATCTAAAAGGTATATATTCTTTAAAGTGGACATTAGACATATTATCAGATAAATAAATTATCAAAAACTCCATTATCCATGTCGTATGATCGAAAATTTCGCTAAGCTCGTAATCATCTCATACAAGCATGACTTAGAAGTTTTTATAACTTATTTATCACAATTTTCCATAAAACATAATTTATGGAGAATATTATGGTTAAACAAATCGACATTTCAGATATATCACAAGATATCCAACTTAATGTAAACCAAATTTATATGAAGTTATCTGATTATTTGTAACTACTAATATGTCATTTAGAACTCTATCAATGACATACCACACATAAAATTCAAATTATTATATAAAACATATTTATATAATAAAATGAATCTATAATGCTAAACATATTTGAATAATAGCATGTTACAAAAGAATTTCATAAAATGCCCAAATAGCATTATATAAAACACGTTTATATAATTATATGAAACTTATTCAAATGTTACTCGCAAATTATAAAACACATTCATAATATTACGAATTTAAATTTCACAAAACCAATTCATAAAATACTGCTATATTACACAATTAGCAGGTAACATGAAACGAATCCACATTCATTAATTTAGGCAAGGAAAAAGTGCTAAAACAATTAGCAAGTTTACTACAACCCATGTAGTTCATATATATAAAACACATTTCTATAATACTAGTAATTGGTGATTGACATGAAATGTATCCATGTA
>JAKOGI010002761.1:7500-88026 GCA_029747015.1 Carnegiea gigantea
AAAATTAGATTTCAAAATTAAAATTAACAATATATTTAAATTTAAAATTCAAACAATTTATTTCTGTCGATACAACAATTATCCCGCATGTTAGATTAATCAAAGTGAATCCAATTCTTTACTAATGCATACTTAAGTTTGCAGATAAACTGCACAAACAAGACTTTTGTGGATTTTCAAGGTCACTTTAGGTGATCAATTACATTATGCCCATACAACAACAATTATCCCGCATGTCAAGGGGATTCTTCAAATGCCTAATTGCCGTATTAACTTTATTAATTTAACATACAACAGTGAATAATTAACGATTGAACCTGAATGTTTTAATTAGTTTCACTACACTTTTTTCTTTAAGGCTTTTCATTAAGGTGGAATACTACACATGCACACAAGACATTAATTACAATAAACGTATACATGGTAATTTACATTGTGATGTAGTTGCCGGCTAATTTTGCTTCTTTTTTCACATCAACTTTACCGAGAGATTGCATGAGGTTCTTGAGCGAAAGCAATACAGCCCTAGGCAGAAATTGACTGAATTAGGTCCTCCCTCAGCCTCCTAGATTTAGAAATAGATTGTCGCAAAGAAAAATTAGCCTTTTGCAACACCCAAAAAATAAAATTAAAAAACCTCATGTGTACAAATTCAAAATCCCCATCCTCTCAATATACTAATTCCATCCTCAATCACCAGCTATTTACTGCTTACCATTCTCCTTTCCCCACAAATAGTTGATCCACAAAATACACTCCATTACGTAGGTACGCTTCAGGTTCCAGTGCTTGTATCATTTACACATTGTTCCATCACCGGAGGCAGAAGAAGAGCAAGCCTGCTTTTGTACCTTGCAATTCGTTGCAATCTTTCTTCCCTGAATCTGTGAGCAAGAACAAAATCTAAAAATGTCATCCCCTACAGATAAAATTTACTGATGAACATGCATGAAGAGCTTAAGCATGCCAATGCAGCTAAAAATGGGAGGAGTAGGGCCCTCATTAAATTAGATGAAGCTAATGAGAAAGATACATAAGAAAAATTACGTCAGATAATAGGAAAACACAGGCCTTTGCCACTATTTTTAAAAAAAAGCATATACAATTCAAATACTTTACCTCATAGTTTTGCTTCACCTTTTGGGTATTCGGTCGGGGAAACACTACACATTACTTCTATACAAACAGAGAAAGCCCTGATCTTCAGGAGCAGGGGTGTTGTCAAGGTAATCAGCGTGTTTCTTCAAAAGTAGAAACTAATATAAACAAGCTGTCATTTCAACCCCATCAAACACGGCAATGAAAATCAAAACCTTTCCTACAACATAAACCGCGAGTGGATTCCAAGAGAACCATCCCATTTGGAAACTCCTAGCATTCACATTGAACGACCAAATTAAGTTAATACAAGTGAAGTTTTCTTCTTCAAACAACTAGTTGCCTCACGGGGTAATACTACTACTTGGAGTGGACAATGGATAGAGTACCCACTCGGTCGGAATGTCTGCCCTTTTCAATGGGATCACCATCAGACTGGATCAACAAAGTTTTAAGTTTGACGATGGGCCACGCACCAGCTCATCCAGAGGAGGTTAATGAGATGGAGCGGGTTGGGTTCTGCAGCCTACTAGCAAAGTTGGTTTGTTAGGTCAGGGCTGACCAATTAACAAAGCAGGTCATTTTAGGCTTTACATGTGAATTAATGAGTCAGGTCGAATAGGTTTAATGTCAGCTCCCTTTCATCTCTGTTTGAAAATGTTGTTCCACGTAATCGTCAGTACTACATGTAACTTGTCGATTGTAATCTAACCAATTTAGCTTGTGAATTCATATGATACACAAGCTGACTACTGATAAGGATGTTGGATCATTATAAGTTCATCCGTTACTTATTTATATATGAAAATCAGCTGAGCTGACACATGAGGCTTGGGAGCTAGCATGTTGGCAAAACTAAAAACCTGAGCATTATCATGAATTGAGCGGACCTCTAATCCAATTTCCACAATTAACTTCTAATAGTCAATAGGAACCAATTTCATCCCTCAATCACCTCTTTATACATCACTCATCTAAACCTCAACTCACAATCATATTGGTATGCTACTTTACCTATCTCTTATCACTCTCATCTCTCATCCTAGCCATCGTATACTATCATTGCCTCAATTTCTTGAACCCATGCAATTTCCTAAGGTTCATCAAGGTCTGGCTCAAATGCCATGTGCGATGCTTGGTGCCTTGTTGGCACTTTTATGGGGAGAAGAGGGGATAGTAAACCATCAAAGCTCCAACATTTCTTTTAATTTATCATTTAGGGTAGGTAACTGATAGGGTTCCCAACAAACGCAACACCTACCCCCCCCCCCTCTTTTTCAAATTAAACCCCAAAACAAAGATCCCAGTCCTTTTGGACTCCTACTCGTACATGGTAGATTCAAGTTAGTTCTTTCCCTACCCTTGTGCTCGAGACAGAATAAGCCTATAGACATTTGTTGACATTTCAGTGGTGATCTACACCAGTCATGCATGCCAGTGTCCTCTTAAGTATTTTCTCCACCTACTTAAGAATTCTTTGATTTTGTCCTGCATCATTCAGTCCTCCAATACTCCATATTGCCTACCTATCCATTGAAGGCCATAGAACCTCAAATACATGGACTTTGATGTTGCATTGCGCCTATTTCATTGCCCATCTCATTTCCCTTCAGACAGTGATCAATACCAATCCATACATGAGTACCAACAAGGGTAGCATGTGCATCCTAAATTACGCTTATTATTGACTTGAGACTCTAGAACAACATCAGGCTGAGGATTATCTTCCTCATATTCAGGGTGGCCAACTTTCCTCTTCCAGTTTAGTTCCTACATGCATTCTAAATGATTCTTTCAACAACCTTATTTCTAAATACAATTCATGAATCCCTTCTTAACACGCAAACGTGGGCATGCATCCAAAACGAAACAATTAGCAATGATTTCCAACAATCAAGGTCACATTAGACCTCTTTTCCATAAGTGCACTGAGTAAAAAGAGCAACCCAGTACACAAGCATCCCGCATTCACGCAGGGTTCAGGGAAGGGGTCCACCCCACTGGTGAATTGTAGGCAGCCTAACCTAACTTTGTCAGTGGCTGATTCCAAGGCTCGAATCCGTGGACTTTTGATCACACGGAGACAACCTTACCGTTGTTCCAACGCTCCCCTTCATAAGTGCACTGGGTATTGATCCCATTATGTTCAGTTTAATTAGCTCAACATAATCCAATTTCTAATCCACAAAAGGAGACCGATCAGCATAAAGTTCAGAATCACCTTGAAAACTTTTCGAAGCTAACACATGAACAAAGGCAGCCAAATCCTTCCTTCTCGATAGCGAATCAACCTAATTTCTTAGAGAGATAAGAGCTCCTTATGATGCTACGGTGATGCAATTGTCACTTAAAAATAAGCATACCTGTTAAACTGTTCAAACACTAAATAACCACTCACAAAAGCGCAAACGGTCTTGGGGCCTGGAGTGCGGGCTTCAAGGTGAAGGCACGTGCTTTTTGGACATAAGGCACGTGTTTACTCAAAAATGCTTGAAAATCATTTCCAAAGCATATTTTCACAAATATGCTTGATGATAGCATTAAAAAAGTGATTAAAAATCACAATCGACCATACTATAGTATTTTATATTGGGTTCATCAATTCTGAAGTTTAGAAATGAGAGGAAAAAGGAAGGAAACAATATTTGATAGCATATAAGTACAGGTGTGCAAAAAAACTCGAAACCGAAAACCGAACCGAAAAACCGAAAAAACAGAACCAAACAACCGGTTAACCAAACAAATTTTTCAAAAAAACCGATTCGGTTACGATTCGGACTATTTGAAATTCGGTTAACCGGTGGTTAACCGAACCGAAAATAATTTTGTTTTTTATAAACTTATACACACACAATAAAAAATTTAGGTAAGATAGTGCACTTTTTTATTGTTTATAAATGGTAACCAAAGTTTAATTTTTATAAAAAGAATTTAAACATAACAAAATGAAAAATTTAGGTAAGAAAGTATAAATTTATTATTATTTGTAAACGGTTAACCGGTAATCGAACCGAAAAACCAGTTAACCAAAATTTTCGGTTCGGTTACGGTTCAGAATTTTTTTTAACCGAAAAATCGATTAACCTAAACTCCGGTTAACCAGTTTTGCACACCCCTACATATGAGGATGTAAAGAAAGTATATTCTTTAATCCTTCTTCTCATATTATTGGCAGCACCATCTTTCCCATTTAGAGAGAGGGAGAGACCGACGTAGATGGGCCGCCAAAAAAGTATAGGAAAACATTGGCCAACTTTGTCATTACTAGAACACCATACATGCCTTTAACTACAGCCCAACCCTCCATCCAAAACTTAGGGTTTGTAAATGAGGATCCTTCTGAAGCAATTGTATGTAATTGGATAAGGGTTTCTACCCAAAATCGAATAATATAGCAATGATAAGTGTCAGTCTAAGGGCATTTGTGTTTTTCTATGGTGTGTCTTCCCTTTTCACTATCTCCCATTATCTTTTGCCATGAAGCATGGGTTTAGGTCGTTTTGAGCCTTGATTCGAAGCACAAAAAAGTGCGAACTTTGTAGGCTTAAAGAATGGGTTGGACTTGACCCATATAAGGCGCAACAGGGGCTTTGAGCTTTTGTGAGCCTAGGCGCGCCCAGGCCGTTCTTATTTAAACGCAAATATATATACATATATATACATACATACATTAGGGGTAGGCAACGGGCTGGGTATCCATTGGGTCAACCAGGTCGGCCCGTTTAAAATATGGCCAATAAAGAGTCGGGTCAGTAATGGGACTTAGATTAAAAAAGCTTGAGGCGCACAAAAGCGCAAAGAATCGTAGGGCCCGGGGCGCGGGCTTCGAAGCGAAGACGCAGGCTTTTTCAACATTAGGCATAATTTTACTCAAAAATGCTTGAGAATCATTTCTAACCCATATTTTGACAAATACGTTAGATCATAGTATTAAACAAGTATTTAGACATCATAGCGGACCATCTTATAATATCTTATATTGGATTCATCATTTATGAAAGCATTTTAGGAAGAAGAGGAAAAACAAAAGAAGGAAACAATATTTGACAATATATTAAGACGGAAGAGAAGTATATTCTTTACTCCTTTCCATATTGTTGGTGCACCATATTTAACATTTAGAAAGAGGGAGAGACCGGCCTACATTGGCTGCCGGAAAATTATGAGAAAAGATTGATCAACTCTATCTTTATTAGAACACTATACAAGCCTTCAACTACGGCTCAACCCTCCATCCAAAAATTAGGGTTTCTAAATTAGGGTTCTTCAGTCTAAATCTATACTCGAAGCAATTACATGCAATTAGATAAGGGTTTTCAAACTTGAATAATATAGCAACTGTAAGTGTCAATCTGAAGGTGTTTGTGTTTTTCCATGGTGTGCATTCTCTTCTAACTATTTCCCATGATCTTTTTCTATAAAGCGCGGAGCAAAAAAGTGCAGGCTTCTGTGGGCTTAAATAATGAGATGGGCTTAACCCCTTGCAAGGCGCAAGGGGTTGAGCTTCGGACTTTTGTGAGCCCCGAGCATGCTTTTTTAAATACACACTAGGTCAATGGTAGCCCAGCGCATTAAGGCATATTATCATGCCAAATCAGGTTGGCCTACTAACGGTCCATTTAGTGATCCATTATTTTTTCAATCTACGTGACATACTATTTTACATGTTCCAATTAGTTAAGCTTTTTACCAACGTTTTATACATAACAATAATTATTACACATAACAATATCTTAGATACATCTAGGAGAGGTGGTAGTAAAATGAAGGGGGCCTGGTGGTGGAACGAGGAGGTAAAGGAGAAAGCCACGGACAAAAAAGATGCGTATGCTGCTTTCATAAACAGAGGAATGGATGAAGAGAAAGAGGTTAGTAGAGTTACATGTAAGGCAGCAAAAAAGGTAGCTAACAAAGACGTTGCTGTAGCTAAGCGCATGGCTTATAATAAGTTATATCAAAAACTGGAGACTAAGGGGTGAGAAGGAGGTGCATCAAAGATGAAGATGGTAAAGTGTTGGCTAAGGAGGCATAAATCAAGGAGAAATGACAAAAGTACTTTTCCAAACTCCTCAATGGTGAAATGTTAGAAGATTTTCGGAGTAAGGAACAAGAGAGTAGTCAGAGGCATCTTGGTCCTCGATTATATGAACCTATCAGCAATGACAAGATTAAAGAGGCCCTAAAGAAGTTGTCCAACGGTAAAGCAAAGGTACAAGACCAAACACTAGTGGAAGTGTGGAAGTGTTTGGATGAAGAGAGATTACAATGGCTAACAGAGCTTTTCAATGTTCCTTTCCATCTTATTTTTAGGATTGCTAAGATGCCTAGAGAATGGGAGTTTAGTACAGTTATCCCATTGTACAAGAATAAAGATAATATTCAGAATTGTAATAATTATAAAGATATAAAACTGCTCAGTCACACTATGAAATTATAGAAAAGGGCGATTAAGAAAAGATTGCGGAAAGATATTTTGATATCAGAGAACCAATTTTGTTTATGCCTGATAGGTCGACCACAGAGTCGATTTACATGAAAAGCATATGATAGACTTCCGCATGCAGTGTTATGGAGATACTTAAAAAAGGAGTGCCGCATGTGTATATTTGAATTATTAAGGATATGTATAAGAGAGGTAGGACGAGTGTTAGGACGCCAGGAGGGGTTACCAATGACTTCGATGTTGGAATGGCCCTGCATCACGGTTCCACTTTTAAGCTCTTTCCTTTTCAGTTTGGTTATGGATGAACATACGAAAGGGATTCAAGATGAATTACCATGGTGTATGTTATTTGCAGATGACATTGTTTTTATTGATGAGACCAGAAAGTGCGTTAATGATAAATTAGAGCGATAGAGACATAAATTGGAGCCTAGAGGTTTTAAAGTAAGTAGATCAAAAACCGAATACCTAAATTGTTGTTTCAATAGAAGAAAAGAGGAGGGGGGAAGTCATCATGGATGGGATGACAATACCAAAGGCGGAGAAATGTAAATATCTAGGCTCGACCATTCAACATAAAGTGAATATCAACGAAAAAATTAACCACCGCATAAAAGTGGGTTGGTAAAAATGGAAGTATGTTTAAGGTGTGCTGTGTGATAAGAGGATGCCTATAGGATTAAAAGGTAAAGTTTATCATATGGTAGTTAGACCTGCTATGTTGTATAGCTCGGAGTGTTAGCCTATAAAAAAGATACAGGTTCAAAGGTTAACAAAGATGAGGATGATTAGATGAATGTGTGACTATATGAGGGTGGATAGAATAAGAAATGAAGTAATTAGAGACATAGTTAAAGTGGCTTCCATCGAGACTACGATAAGGGAAACTAGACTTAGATGGTTTGGTCATGTAAAGGGAAGAAGTGAGTATGCTCCAGTAAGGAGATGTGAAAGAATTAACATCCCAAAAGGTAAAAGAGTAGGAAACGATCAAAGAAGAGCTTAGACAAGGTGATTAGAGAGGACTTAAAAGTTGTAGGGTTGACGGAGGACATTGCTCAGGATAGAAGCCTATGGCGAATAGGATTAAGGTCCTAGATCACAGAAAAATGGCCTCGTAGTTGTCATTCGGTTGCTATGGGGTAGGATTGGTTGCAGTGTGTTTTTTTTTTTTTTTTTCTTTTTCCATATGTCATGTTTGTATACAGGTACCACATACATATGAGAAGATATATTGTTTGTCTAACTCTGTTTGTTAAGGTATAGCACTTCCTTCTATTATGTTGCACTTATGCTTTACACAGTTATTGTCACCTGTTTTCTAAATATTTCTTAGTTCATCCACTGCTATCTATCCTTAGTTTTTTTCTATAAAGTGTTTTCACAAAATCTTTTTCTGTAGGTCTTTTAGAATCAGCCTTTCTACAGACAAGAATGCCCGTAGAGGTAAAGTTGCCTACATCTAGATCTCCTCAGACCCCGCAAAAGCGAGATCCAACTCATTTATTTACACCAAAGGCCCGACCCAGCCCAAATAGTTAGCGGGACGACCATGATCCGACCTGGTCCATTTTATAAACGAGTCGGCCTATGACTTAGTCCATTGCCTAACACACACACACACACACACACACACACACACACACACACACATGTACATAAGTGTGTGTATGAGTCTGTATATATATATATATATATATATATATATATATATATGTATGTATGTGTGTGTGTGTGTATACACACACACACACACACACACATATATATATATATATATATATATATATATATATATATATATATATATATATATATATATATATATATATAATATATATACACATACAACATACATACATACATACATACATATATATATATGTATGTGTATATATATGTATGTGTGTAATATATATATATGTATACATACGTGTATATATATATGTATGTATGTATGTATACATACGTGTGTGTGTGTGTGTGTGTGTGTGTGTGTGTGTATGTATGTATTTATGTATGTATGTATGTACGTACGTATGTATATATGTATGTATATATATGTATATGTGTGTGTGTGTGTGTGTGTGTATTGTGTTGTGTGTGTGTGTGTGTAATATATATATATATATGTGTGTGTATGTATGCGCGCGTGTGCGTGCGTGTGTAACTTTTTTACACTCCTCTGCTTCAGGTTTGGATACATGTCAGACACCAATCACATGTCCTAGCCATGGAGTGTCATGTCTGACACGGGTATGGTGAGGCAAAATGGAGGGTTCGGGTATCTATGGTAATAAATTGTGTCCCCCCCCCCCCCCTTTTTCTTATTTCATTGATAGCAAAACAACCGTCACCACCGCTACTGCCACCACGACAACCCCTAGGTTGACAAAGATTATAGGTCACGACCGGTTATAGCATTGAACATAGCAACTCATATGAGAATCGAGCATGACAAACGAAATCACACATAGCCATATGGTATGAAGGCATGAAAGACGAGATACCTTGCTCGAACCCTCTTAGCTCTCTTAATATGCCTTTTTAACAGCTCTTTTGCACTCAAATTCTCAATTTTGTTCTCATCCTGCAAGGAGAAGGAAGAAAATTAAATGAAGAGAAAGCCACGTATTCCCTTATTATCCTTTGGCTGGAACTACCGTAACTTAGGCCAAAATTCACATGAATATGATGCAAATAATTAAACGATTACATTTTCGGATAGGTGGAAAGGTGTAGAAGGAAAAGGAACAGACAAGACAGTCACTGAAATTTCTCTAAGCTCCCAAAAAGTGCCTCTAGTTTCAGCCTCTGAATGCAGATTTCAATTTCGTGTCATCGAGGGGATGTATCGCATGTTTAGTTTGATGAGAGAAAATACATAGTAACAAATAACAACTGCAGGTTTAAAGGGAAACGTCCTGAATCAGCCAACAAGGCCTGTGAACCACACACAGTATTGTTGAAAACCTTAGGCTCACTTAGTTGAATGCTCCAGCAGCCCTTGCTGATGGAGAGGTTATACAACCAAGCCCACCAGATTTACTTATTCCCAAGGATTTTAGTATGGTCCTTGAAAATACACCAAAAACAATGCATTCTTCCAAGGTCCACAGAAAGCTACTTATCTATTTTTGCCCTGACATCTAAATATATCCTTGAGCTTGATAAATAGAGCCCGCAGATGACCCAAAATTTCCCCCTTATAGTAAGTAGTCACCCCTGCAGGTTTGCAAGATCATAAAATACAAAAACATTATAGGTTATTCACCATGGCACCTAAACACTAGAAAGATATCTTCTTTGGCCTCCATACCTACATGAGTTTCACTAGTTGTGGCTCGTTCAGAAGTATCCTCAACAAACTTTTGATTTTTTTTTTTTTGGGGGGTAAGTAATCAAAGAGGTATGTTAAATGGACACCGAGGGGATGTCACCCATGTACAAAAGGGGCAATACAAAAACCTTATGTCCTAAAACTCTCATCCATAATGCAATCAACAAAAGCTAAAAAATTTAAATCTTTGTTACCATTAAGCCCTATACTCCAACTATACAATAACCTCAAAAAATAGAATTTGAAATCTTAAAACGACAAGACTTTGTCCCCAAAAATACAACGATTTCTCTCCTTCCAAGTAGCCCACCAAATAGCCAAAGGAACCATGTTCCAAACTCTAAGGACCCAATTCTGCTTCATCCTTCTCCTCCAAGCCACTACCACATCTCTCACATTAGAAGGTTTGAACCCAACTAATCCCCATTATAGAGAGAGATATATCCCAAAGCGAAGAAACCCATCGACAATGTACAAGGAGATGATCCACAGTTTCTTCCTCCTTCAAACACATGGAGCATCTACTTGGACCTCTAAAATTTCTTCTCTTAAGCATGTCATCCGTGAGAATCTTGCCTAAGGTGGCTGCCCAAGCAAAGAAACACACTTTTGTGGGAGCTTTAGACTTCCAAATGGACATAGCAGCAAAATCACAACCATCCAAGGCTTCAAATTGTGTGAAACAAAAACTCTTAACACTAAAGGATCCCCTAGAATTTAGTGGCCACACAATCTCATCCTTACCTTAGGACAGAACCGCTTTGTCAGCAAATACGGCTAACAAATTACAAATACTATCCTCTTTTCAATCATTAAGACTCCTCACAAAAGTCAAATTCCAATGGCTAATGTCAGCATTCCAAGAAACTACTTCTTTTACCACGGCATACTTCAAACGAGCCATCCTAAAAAGATCGGAAGAAAGAGTCTTTAAAGATCGATCTCCACACCAAACATTGTGCCAAAATAACACCCTTGAGTCATCCTTTCCCTCAAAATGTACTAAAGATTTGAAACGCTCAAGACCTGCCAAAATAGATTTCCAACAACCAACACCATGAGGATAGGAACTCTTCTTACTCCACCAACCCAACTCATCTATCCCATATTTTGCCTTGATCACATTTTTCCACATAGCATCATCCTCCTCTGCAAACCTCTTATGAAACCTCTCAACATCTGGGTTCCAAATTGTTATGCTCTTATAAGGAGCACCAAGAAAAAGACTAAGGTATGAAGAAGGCAGATGATCAACTCCACAACCAAAGAAACGGGTCAACACATGAACATTAGACACGTCGCCAACCGGAATGAGTGCACTTTTGAAAATGTTGACCCTTAGTCCGGACATAGCTTCAAACAGCAGAAGGATACACCTTAAGGATGCACTTGTGAAAAATTGCTCTCATCCCAAGCCGCCCCCCCTAAATGTTTTGAGAGAGTGGCACCCTGAATTTTAAGTAGTCTTAAATACCCTATAAACATGCTTTTTGTCCAAAAGCATCAGAATGCAAAGCTTGCTAAACATTAGAGTACATCCATCTCTCTTTAAGATTGAGCTTCTTCAGTTTCTTAATCTCTATTCATGATTATTGTGGTGTTTTCTATCAATACTAATCCTTTCACAACCGTATGCTATATTCCCTTCCTGGTGCAATCAACTTCACAGTTTGCAATTTCAAAATCAAAAGTTTGTTGAGTCTACAGCTGAAAAGCTTCCCCCCCCCTCCAGTGATTAGCACGACCCCCCCTCTCCAGGTGCTTCTCTACGTGGCCAGTGAAGTTCAAGGTGCCCGGAGTAGTCATCGGAGGGTTACCTGAGGTCCGGTGGACTTAAGGTCCCCGGGAGCCGCCGGTCGTCCCCTTCGCCGGTCATCTTTAGGCGTTCTCGGGACTTCCCTGCCGTTTTCAACAGATCTGTGTGCCGGTGGAGGGATAAGGTGCTTTCCGATCAGGAAGTTGGGTTTGGCGGCTGTCACCGCCGGCAAGTTCTATGGCGGTTTTCCGGTCGCCGACGACTTTTTTCGGCCGTTGGAGTCTCACCGGAATTTTCCCAAACTACTTTTTCCAGCACGGAATCAGCTGTTCTGTCCTTTGGTGGTACTGTTGTCTCCGGCCAGCCACGGGTAAGTGGTATTTTGTGTAATTCTCCTCGTTTTCTCCTCCAGCTACGTTGCATTGCCCCGTCTCTCTATCATGTATGCCTCTGCGAGGGTGGAAGGGAAGCTTTTGGAAGTGACTGGGCTGATGAAGGCTTTTTCCTTTTAAAGTTGCTGAGGCCAGTAGAAGGAAAATGTCATTTATCCAATTGAGCTTTCAGGAATTTCGATGGGTGGCAATACAAATGGTTCGCTTCTATTTCTCAAAGGGAGAACCATTATGGTTGAAAACTTTTAGGTGGGGTCAGAGGCGTCTTTTGCTTCAACTAAGAAAGAATAGCAAAGGTAGATTCATTGTCCTCTCTCTCTTGGGTAATGGTGGGCAGGCTAGGGCAGTGAGGCAGCTAAGGCAGAGGGCTGGTTTGGGGTGACAAACATTCTTAAGGAGACTTTGATTGAGGGTCATAAGAAGCCATCTCCTCCACCAAGGAATGCTTCTATTCCCTCCAGGCTTCCGGTGAGCAGGGATAGATCTTTTGCTAATGTCGTTCGAGGTCATCTGGGTGGCTCCCGTAATTCACCTTTGATGGGGTGTAAGTGTAGGGATTGTGGTTCATGGGATGTTTGTGCAACTGTGATTGGCGAAGAACATAATGTTAGTGGTAATGTGTTGACGCAGAAGGTCTCCTTTAAGGACAATGTTAATGATGTGTCAGTGTCTCCTTGTAAAAAGAGTGGTTCTAAGGAGTTTTTGGAGGCTTCTTCTCCCTGTGTTAATCAATTCCAAGTGTTGAGAGATCTTTTGGAGAACTATCCCTCCTCTGATTGTGAATGCAGCTCACACTATAGTTCTCCATATGCCTCAAGGAACCCAGAATCACCTCTGAATGTGGTGGAGGAGGAGGCGCATCCTGCAAACGAGTGTGTTTGTTTACTCTCATAGGAAGAAGCTTCGAAAGACTAATCTCGTTGATACAAGGTCGGGCTCATCTATTATGCACGAGGAGGGCCTTCTTTGCTTGAGGAAGCTCTGCATCAAGCCCACACTCAAGGTTTAGATGGCGCTGCATTGCCCGGTTCTAGTTATTCAGGGAATGTTAGTGAAGGTTCTGCATGGGTGTTGGAAAGAATGATCTTTTTTTGTAAGAAGATGGATCTAGACTCTGGATCTAGCCATTGAAGGTAGAGAAATGGAGTTGCTCTCTTTTTTTGCATCGCTGGAAGCAAATAGAATGAAAGATGATTAGTTGGTTAAAGAGAGTATGGGGGATTGAGTTGATAGGGATAGGTTGTTTTCGGATGGGGCCAACCGTTAATGTACTTGCTTGGAATGTCAAGGGGCTCAATTGTCCAAAAAATAAGCGAGGGGATGTTAAGTGGGTGTTGCATACTTTTGCTTGCTATGTTGTCATTCTCCAAGAATCCAAGTTAGAGGTTATTAGTCGTCCAATAGCGATTAGATCTTGTCAAATCTGTTTGGGATGAATTGGATATTACTAGCCCCTCGAGTTTTATTTTGGCAAAGAAACTCATCTTTTTGAAGACCAAACTTAAACAGTGGAACAAGGAAGTGTTTGGCCATTTAGAGTTTAAGATGGCTAGTCTGGTGGAAAAAGTGAAGCTCTTAAATGCGAAAGAGCAGCAACAGTCTCTCTCTTGGGCGGATAGATTTGAAAGATTGGGAGTTAAAAAAGAACTCTCTATGGTGCGAAGATCCATTGATATTTATTAGTGCCGAAGAGCAAAGCAACAATGGATTGAGGATGGTGATCGAAATATCAAATTCTTCCACCAGGTGGCAAATAGGAGAAGGAAGTTCAATGCTATTCACAAAATTAAAGTGGATGGCGAGCTTTATGTTTATGTTGCCTCGGTCAATAATGCGATTGTTCACTTTATCAGAATCTGTATCATAAAGATCAACCATCAAGGTTTTTTCTTGATGGTATCATTTTTGCCTCTATTAGCCTTGATGATGCCAGGGATCTTGAAAAAGTTTTTACTGAAGATGAAGTTTGGAATGCCATCTCTAAGTTAGGCATCGAGAAAGCTCCAGGCCAGATGGTTAAGCTCTTTCCATACTAGGTCAAGAAAATCTTCCACCTCAACCCCCACATTTTCAATGTGAAAGGCCCTTTCACACTGTAGACTTCTCTATCTCGAAGAAGAATTGGAAAATGATGGGAAGTCATTTAACGAAGAACGAATTAGTAGACCCCCTTGAAAGTAGTCTTCCCCCAAAAAAATTTTAAAAAACTTGAGAACAGTACTCTATCACTCCAAGACAACACTGGAATATCCTCATGACTAAACTGCATAAAGCAAGCATCTTCCGAGTTAGGGTCTGTCAGGTTTCAGTACGGGAGTTCTTTGTCCAGTCCCGGCCGAAAAATACCCCAGATTACACGAGACTCCGAAACAACTTCATTTCGTTCCAATCCTCCATCAACAGTCCGGTCTATGTCTGTCCAAATGTCACAGACCAACCGAAAAACTGGCATTCTTAGCAAACTTGTCTATATCATCCAGCATATACCCAAAAAGCAAAAACAAAATAGCTCCAAACCATTTACTATTAGTTTCATATATGACTCAGATTTCAAAGTGACAATTTCTTTTTCCTAAAAAAAAGATATAGCTAATAACAATTCATTCCAATCGGTCCAATCCCAATCTGATCCAAGGTTTTTCCAGTCCGACCGGACCTATCAAGTCTGATCTTCAAATGAAAAAAAGGGGAAAAAAAGTTTGGACCGGCAAACACCCCTAGTTGCACGAATGAATAAAGTCAAAAAAACCTCCCTTATTATCCCCAAGACAATCCCCCCCTCCATAAATCTTTCCCAGGGAAATCTAACCACATTAAATTCACCACCTAAACACCGAGGCATATCCCAAAGAGACATGAAGAACTTCAATTCCTTCAATAAAGCATACCTCTTGTTATCATCATGAGTATCACATACCGCAATGAGATCTCATATAAATTTGTCCTTCCAGGATCCCAAATTCATAATGTTTCTTTGATCTTAAAAGGAAAGACGACAAACTTCATAGGGGGCTTACTTGATGGAAAGATAGGCAAAAGAGGCTTCAGGGGCCAGCTGATGTAAGGTTTAATGGTTTTCGTCTATGATTTTGTAGCTTCACCTTCTTTTCTTCTTTTTTTTTTTTTTGTGGATAACGATTTTGAAGCCTCACCATTTGACACAGAGAGATAGAAGGGCAAGATTTAAAAGTGATTATTTAGATATTTTCTCAAGAAAGGAGTTTCCATAAAAACATAAATACAGTTGCCGCTTTACCACCTAAAGCGGCCGGATAAATGAAACTAGTAAATTTAGGATGATTAGCTTAGGGGGAAGAATTTCCAAAATTCTGGCAAAAGCTCCGATGTTGAGAATAAAATTGCAGGTCCAAATTATAAGACTTCCTTCAATCCGGCAACACCCCTAAGATTGGTTTTCTTTTGGTCAATTGGGATGATGTTTGCCGTCCAAAACATGAGGGTAGTCTTGGCATTAGACGTTTTCGTGAAATGAATGAAGCCCTCAAGGCTAAATGGCTTTGGAGATTTGCCAATGAAGAGGATGCTATGTAGAGAAAGTTGATTGAAACTAAACATGGGGTCAACAATTTTGGCTGGTGGAGTCAAAAGATCTCTTATGCTTATAGAGTGAGCTGCTAGAAATCTACTACGAGTGGCTTTGACCAATTCCGTTCGCTTGTGCAATTTTAGGTGAAAATAGGTCGGAAATCTTGTTTTCGCATGATTCATTGTGTGGGAATCAACATCTTAATTTCCAATTCCCATATCTTTTTAGGATGGTACACTTGAAAGATGCAACTATACAAAGGAATGGGGATCAAAACCATGGGAATATCACTTTCTTAGGAAGCCCGAATGATTGGGAAGAAGTGGATGTGCTAAGTCTCTTGGCTTTGCTTGCTAACATTAATGTTGTTCAGGACAACAATGAGATCCTTTGGCCCCATGACTCCAGTGGGCAATTCACCACCCAAAGCTAATGCAATGAGACATATAGAGGTTCAACTCAACTTGATTTTTCAACAAAGGCTATTTAGAAGTCTAAGGCTGCCATTAAAGCATGCTTTCTAGCTTGGGAGGCAACCAAAGGAAAGATTCTATGGAGGACATCCTTAAAAGAAGAAACTTTAAGTGGGCTAGTAGGTGTTCAATATGTTCTGTACAGGAAGAGTCGATCCACCACCTTTTTGTCCATTGTCGATGGGTCTCTACTTTATATCATTTGTCATTATCATTGATGGCGATTAGTTGGGTGCAATCTCAAACTACAAGAGATGTTTTGGTGGCGGAGAAGAAGGTTAAAGAAGAATTGGGCCTTTCAAGTTGCAGTTGATGCCTTTGGCTATTTGGTAGAGTCCTTAGAAGAAGAAAAATAGCCGGATTTTTTAGGGCAAGGCTAGCTCTATTCAAGATTTTAAACTTTATTTTTTCAGAACTTTGTATAGTTGGAGTTAAGTTCTCAATCATAGTAGAAAGCTGACTTTTATGGAATTTATCGATAAGATTGTTGTTGAGAGCTTGAGTGCATGATGTTAATTTATGATTGCCTCCTATAAATAGGTGACATCCCCTTGGTGTCAATTAATACAACTATTTAATTAGTCTTTAAAAAAAAAATAATATGTATGTCCAAATGAACACATTTTATAATTGTTAAATCCTGGATGTAGCTTTGATCAACAATGAATGTGTTGTTTCCTTAGTTTAAAAAAGCCCACAAGAGGCACGCAGAGGCGGCTCAGCGTGAGGCGACCAAGTCAACGCCTCGAAGGGAATAAGGTGTGCCTAAAGGATGCAAGGCTATATCTTCCCCCTTTTTCTTCATTTTCTTAGCCTTGTCTGTATCTTTTTTCTTCTTTTTGTTCCTTGGAAGCTAAAAAGTGAGCTATGCTTGTATAGTAAGTATGTGCATTGGTGAACTATGAAGATAAGATAACATATTTTAAGATTACTTGCAGTTGCTATATTGACATCTAATCACTTTTTTAATGCATTTATCTAACTTGTTTCTGCAAAATAATGTGAAAGACTTCTAAAATTTTTTGCATTGAAGTGCGCCTCGCATCCATGATGTGTGCGTCTTCGCCTCGCGCTTTGCGCCTTGTGCTTTGGAACCCTATGTGCCTCAATGCTCCTTGCACCTTTTAAAACTAAGGTTGATTCTTATCCCAAATCAAATCAAACGAGGGCAGAATGCAAGCAAGCTTAATACTGGAAAGGAGTCTAACAATCCAATCATGTTTCATGGGATTTTCTCATGGTCATTCTCGACAAAATGGGCTTTTCCTACCAAGTCGAGGAGCTGGGTGTTGTCTATATCCTTTGTACCCTTTTCATCAATAATTATTGGGGAAGCCGTAGGTTTGCTTCCTAGTTTCAGAGGCTTACAGAAAGGTGATCCGTCATTGACCTTTTTTTGGGGATGCAGATTCTTAATATACTGGTGAAGAAAGTAATAACGGCCAATTTGAAGGATTTCATATTACAAACTCTTGGCGTACGCGTTGCTAGTTTCTCATTCACTCTTTTCAAATGATGCAATGATTTTTTTTTTTTGGGAAACGGAAAAAGTAAAATACTAATAACAGTGAGCATCATACAAAAAGCTATACACAACCTAAGTATAAACTATCCACACAAGCCAGATCAATAGAGGAAGAGCTAAACTTCTCATTCTTCCAAAAGTAGAGAATCTTGATGAAATTCTCTTTCAAATGCTGAAAAGGGGTTTCTATACTTTCAAAAACTCTTCTGTTTTTCTCTCTCCAAATACTCTAAAAGATGACATAAGGTAGGACCATGGCTTCCTCCTTCTTCTTCTTCTTCTTCGCTTTCCTACCAAAGGAACCCTTCCAAGCCAAAAGATGGTTCCTAATAGAATCAGGAACAACCCAAGAAATGGCAACTATAAGCTAGATTCCAAAGTATGCTCGCAAACTGACAATGGAGCAATAAATGATCCATAGATTTAAAGTCCCTTTAACACATGAAGCATCTATTCACCAAAATTTTTCCCCTTTTTTGTAAGTTGTCACACGTTAGTATGTTCCATGTGTAGCTTCCCATACAAAGAAAAAAACCTTTAAGGGGGCTAAAGACTTCCATATGAGCTTACAAGGGAAACCTTTTTCATAATGAACCTCCTGTGGTGAAAACTTCCGATCAAGAAGCTTCAAATAAAAAGATCTAACAGTGAAGCACCCCTGAATGGTTAGATCCCACCTCACCCAATCAATTGAAGATTCTCCTACTTTGGCCTTATTAAGCTTATCAAAAAAGCTTACCAAGGAATCATCATCAATGAAACCATCTCGAACAAAAATAGGTGCCCAAATATTGCTCCCAGAAACCTGCTCCCGATAATCAGCAACAGAGGCATTTTTGTCCATCACCAAAACATAAAGGCTAGGGGACAGGTCTTTCAAAGGAATCTCGCCGCACCAGCGATCATACCAAGAAAAGATTGGAGAGCCACTCCTATCTCAAACGAACTGTGTAGAAAGAATCTCCCCCAACCTTTGGAGATATATCTCCAAAGATTGTACCCATAAGAGCCCTTCGCAATAGAGGGCAACCATCTGAATCCATCGTCCCGATATTTGATGGTAACTACCTTCCTCCACAGATTGCCCTTTTCATTCATAAAACTTCACAGCCGCTTACCAAGAAGGGCCTCGTTAAAGAGTCGCAGGTCCCTTATACCTAACCCTCCTAAATACAGTGGTTGCTTCACAATGTTCCATCTCACAAGATGAAACTTGAAGTCACTCCCAAAAGATCCCCAAAGGAAATTTCTCTTGATTGCTTCTAATTTATTGGCCGCTAAAGAAGGTAAGGGAAAGAGAGAGAGGAAGTAAGTCGGGATACTTGAGAGAACACTCTTGATGAGAGTTAATCTCCCCCTCTTTTGAAAGGTACATAGACTTCCATCCAGAAAGTCTTTTCTCAAATTTCTCGATAATTAGGTCCCAAATGGCTTTCTCCTTAAATTTAGCACCAAGAGGGAGACTTAGGCAATTAGTCGGAAAGGCATCAACATGGCAACCTAAAACACCTGCAAGCAGTTGAATATTGCCCATATGTCCAATAGGCAAGATAGAGCTCTTTGCCAAGTTAACCCTGAGACCCGAAACCGCCTGAAACCAAGTAAGCACACAACGAAGGTTCACCATCTGCTCACAATCATTTTCACAAAAAACAATAGTGTCGTCCGCAAAAAGAAGATGAGAGACACTCATAGTTGTCGTACTCGAGCGGCCCACTTTAAACCCAGATATAGCCCTGCATTAGATGCCGAATCAATCATCCTTGTAAATGCTTCCATGACAAGCAGAAACAAAAGAGGGATAAAGGGTCTCCCTGATGAAAATCTCTAGAAGCTGAAAAGAACACCGTTGGAGAATCATTGACAAGAACTGCAAAGGATGTAGAGGATATGCAATGGTGGATCCATCCAATCCACTTTTCCCCAAAGCCCATTCTCTTCATGACATACAACAAAAAATCCCAGTTCATAATCATCTTTCTCAATATCCAACTTACAAACGACTCCCGGCTTTCCCGATTTGACCCTAGAATCAATAAGTTCATTTACTATAAGCACCGCATCAATGATCTGATGACCTCCAACAAAGGCATTTTGGTTCTTTGAAATAAGATTCCCAATGATGCTTCTTAACCTTCGGGCTAAAACATTGGAAAGCAACTTATAAATGCAACCAACTAAGCTGATTGGCCGAAAGTCTCTAATATTTTCAGCATTTGCTTTATTAGGAATAAGACCAATAAAAGTGGCATTGAGGCTGACCACAAATCTTCCTGACGAGAAAAACTCGGCAAACATTCTCATCACATCTCCACTAACAGTGTCCCAATTGCCTTGACGGAATGCCATAATCATTCCGTCAGGTCCGGGGACCTTATCCCCACAGCAATCTAGGCGGGCTTCGGTAACGTCTTCTTTACTGAAAGGCATCTCAATAAACGCCTTATCAGACTCACGTAACAAGGAAAAAGGCAAACTATCAACTTTAAGTCGCCACAGTTCTGACTCGGAAAAAGGAGATTTGTAGAAATTGTAGGTTGCAGATTCATAGGAGAGCATCATATTGAACCCCATCCACCACAAAAGACATAGAGTTAAACTTCCTACGCATATTAGCAACCCTATGGAAGAATTTGGTGTTACGATCGCCTGCCTTAAGCCATAAAGCCCTCGACTTTTGTCTCCAAGAGATTTCCTCCATCAAAATAATTAAGCCCAATCCTCTTTTGCATCCCTTCTTTGCTGAATTTCAATGCTAGTAAGGCTAGAAGTCTCTTCTTTCACATCGAGAGAATTTATAATTCCCAAAGGATTACACTTTTGAATCTTGATTTCTGCAACCACATCCCTGTTCCACTTCTTAAGTTTCTCTTTAACAAACTTCAACTTATTTGCAACAATGTAACTAGCATAACCATCAACTTGAGCCTCCCCCCTCCACTCTTTGATAAGATCTGAGAAACCCTCAAATTCCAACCACATGTTCTCAAACTTGAAAGGAGTCCTACCCCTTTCTAGCATCGTCATCTTAGGACAAATAGGAAAGTGATCCGAAATAGGCCTCGGCAGCCTCTTTTGAAACATGTTTGGAAAAAGCTCCTCCCAGTCTTCCGACACAAGAAAGCGGTCCAACCTTGAACATTCTATTAAGTCATAAATCATGCATTGTTTTAATAATTATTTTGATTATATTATATATATTATTTCGTCTAATTTACTTTACTTTATATATTTTTCAAGTTAAGCGTTAATAAAATAAAGAGGAGAAGAAAAGACGTCAAAATTCGAATTTTACATGCTAAGTTATCAAGTCGGTCTAAAAATAATGATTTATGAAAAAATATTATTTCCATAATGATTTAATTTGGGCTAGGATTACAAAATTATTACTCCTAATTGAAGAGAAACTAGAAGACTTGGGAGAGAAGGAGTCCAAAGAGAAAAAAACCCTAGTAGAATAATGTTATAAAAACCAACATCTCTTCTCCTCCGCCTCAACACACCAAAAAGCCTAGCCTCACCAACCTCATACAGCATCATTCCTTCACCACGCATTCAACCTCCTCACCTCACCACCTCCTTCACGTCAAACCCCCACCAACACATTCATCATCATCATCATCATCAACACTATCATCATCAGCTACGATTATCACTTCACGCCAAATTCACCAACACCACCATTAGCATAGTCAACGCCAATCACCCTCATCAGCATCAATTCCATCTTGATTCTTTTATCACACAAAGTAACATTGTCCTTTTTTTAAAGTTTAGTTGTTATTAAACATGAAATCTTTGGTTAATTATTGTGATTTTATTTTTAATATGAGTGAGTAATTCCCTTGTACTTAGTATAATCTATTTGAAGCCTGCTAAATTAATTATTTTGAAACAAGTTTTATGATTTATTGTCCAGTTGATTTTTATTCATGATTCTAAAACGATTAGTATTTATCGTTTATGATATTCGCGTTAGATTAATTAGAATGCATGCTAATTAGTTTAATACGAATCCGTATGATAGTTTAAAAGGCTTTAGTACGGAAAAGCTATAATCTTTTAGGCATTAGTATCACCCTAATTAATCATGGATGGCTCAAACCCATCTCTTTTAATTAGATAATCGTTATAGATCTTTGTTAAATCAATTTGCTGGTAAATTGGTTACAAGGCGTTAGATGATGTTTTTCTAATACGTAATACTCTAGTTTGATTAAATTCTTGCGTTGGTGTTAGGGTTATCAAAACTAGTAGGGTTTATATTAGGGCTGGACCTAAATGAACTATCATATAAGGGAAAATGGAGAAGATCCGCTGGTGGGTGTCTTCTACAGTCTAACTTATGGATAAAATCAATTTGTGTGTTGATGATAAATATTAATTTGCATAGTAGATATAGATTATGCTAAGTATTTTTCATAAATTTGGTTCCGTTGATAATTATTTCTTACTTTTTAGTCAATTTTTCTAATTTGTCCATTTTAATTCTTCAATTTATAAGTTTTAATATTAATTTCGTTTACCCCCCAAAGAGTAGCCTTTTAGGAGTGTCTTGGTAATATTAGATCAGTTAGATTTTGATTTTTACTGTGATTATAATTTTCAGATTTAATTTCTATTCTGTTTGGCCATTCATTTACCGGTTTGTTAGAAATTAGGTTAAAAATAGTTCCTTTTGTGTTTTTTCATGTTTTGTCCATTTTAGGGTTTATATAGTATCTTATTCTGCCTCTATTTAATTTCGGAATTTTTGAAAATTATTTGATAATTTTTCAGAATTATTTCGTGAATTGGATATGTGCAGGTTTTTATTTTAATAAATCTGAAAATTACGTTTTTAATTTTTATTTTATGTTTTTAGACACCATAACTAAATGGTTTTAGACACCATACCTCCAAAAGCTAAGCTTCCAAATCCCTTACATCTACCAAATTCCCCTCCCTTTGCTAGACGACAACTTTCATCATGTTATAGTAAATTATTACATTTGATGCACACAAAGTCATTAGAAAAAAAATATTAAGATTAATTATGAAACAAGTCTACGATAGCGTGCAATTGGCGCCTAAATCAAAGACCACTAAGACAAAATAGATCATGCTTCAAAATTGAAGCCAAGGATTACCTCACTTTCACTGGAAAAAAAAAAGAAAAAAGGATGGAAATCCTAAGAATTACCTTACATATAACTTTCCATATTCCCCCCCCCCCCCGGGTTTGTAATCTATAAGATCATATACAATAAACACCTAAAAATCCCATGCACCATGAGACCTACAAAAACAAAACCACAAAAAAAGGGAACAACGGAACTTTTAGGTATCCAAGAGACATCATAAGAAATTGGAAGTGAGCTGGCCACTTAAATTGAAAACTAAATGAACATTAGAAAAGACGCATGACTCACAAGATAAGAAAGAAGGGAAAATAGGGATAGGAAGTCAAAAACCAGCTAACATGAAGCCAAACGAGGAGAAAATAAAGAAATTGGAAGAAATATGACGGAGAGAGTGAATACTAATGAGTGCAGCTCCTATCAATGAAGACTTTGGAGAGGTTTAAGTTTTGACCAAATCATACATCTCATGACTTTGCCATGATCTTTTTAGCTTTACTTCTCCTTCCCCTTGCTAAAATACTAGTGGACTTTCTTTCAAACCATCTGCCATCTTATCTAAACGATCTTGAACATCCTAATAAAGTTCCCAATTGGCGAATCCCCATTGTTCCATATCACTTCACTTTTACTTTTATTGTTCTTATGACACCCTTACATCAATCCCAGGGTGCACATTTCATTATTAACACCCTATGGACTTGTACATAGTTAATTTCTCAAAACACTTTAAGCCATATAACATTGCAACACTTATAGCTACCCAATATAACTTTCCTTTCTATGGAGTGTGGACTGCTTCACCAACCACATTTCTCATAAGGGCACCCTAAATTGGAAGGCTTACAAGGCGGGCTAGGTAAACTAGTAAGGGGAACAGAACTCTCTTTGCCTCCAGTGGGATTTGAACCCCCCACCTCCCTAGTAGAAAGACTGGCAAATGTCACAAAACCACCCCTTTGGTGTAAAATGTCACAAGACCACCCCTTTGGTGGCCAATAATATATTCTAGGTAAATTTCAAAACAATGCCATGAGAGTTTATTAAACTGGCAAAGCAAAGATATAAGTCGAGATCATCCACAGAACCAAAGTGAGATCAATAGAAGGAGGGGGGGGATGCAGTATTTGGTAATAGCAGTAACTAGAAGAACCAACCTCTTTAATTTCTGTTTCATCAGCGTTCTGCTTTCTCTTCAGCGGAGAAGATTCAGACATAGGCATTGGTGATGGCTTTGGAAGAGACTTCATAAAATCACCGTATTGCAGCTAAAAGTCCCCAAAAAAAAAAGTAAGTAAGCTACACTGCCATGTATGGAAGATGATATCTCAATGCTACTCCAAAATCCACCAACAAAATCACTGCATGGCCAAATAAATAGGCATTGGTGATGGGTTTGGAAGAGACTTCATAAAATCACCGCATTACAGCTAAAAGTCCCCCCCCCCCCCAAAAAAAAAAAGTAAGCCACACTGCCATGTATGGAAGACGATATCTCAATGCTACTCCAGAATCCATCAACAAAATCACTGCATGGCCAAATATAGTTTAGAGATATTAGCAATCCAGTTTCTAGTAACAGCACTGGACATTGTAAACTACTGTTTTCCGGCATAATTTAACAGAGCCAGATATTCAGTTCAACATCTCATCCACCATCTGCAGCAGTAAAAATGACTAAAGTACAGCCAAAATCAGAGCTTAGAGAAAAGATAATTCAGACTGCTAAGAACTAATAAGTGATAAACTGGAGGAGCTTCAACATAAAGAGCTCAGACAGAAGTCAAGAGACAAAGAGAAGCCAATGGAAATCACAATTCAGAACAAGGGGGGCAAATTCAGAAGACCTAACTCAAATGTATCAGGAAGTACTCACATCATTCCACAATGATTAACGTATTTTCGATTTTCAGTTACCCAATTGACTTCCATAACCGTCGAATATCACTTTATGAAACTAATGCAGAGTTCCATTAAAACCTACAATTACTAGTTCCCCTTATCTCTTGTATACTTTCCGAAGAGTCTGTTAACATAGCTAATCTGAAAAGAAATGGGAATAGAATTTGAAAAGCAAGAAAAAGAAGAAATGCCTAAGACAAATAACACAGGCAAAATTTAACTAAATTAAGGAAGCAATTTTGAAAACAAAATTCCATTCATAAGAGTTGAAAAGCAAAAAAAAGAAGAAAGGCCTGAGACAAATAACACAGACAAAATTTAACTAAACTAAGGAAGCAATTTTGAAAACACAATTCCATTCATTAGAGGAAAGCATAACCTTTTTCACCGTAGAGATAATTAAGGGCTCCACTAAATCCATTTGCGAATTCTATTGCCTTAGGTCCCAAAAGTTTGTTATCTGGAACCCTTATCTTTTCTGCCTCCATCTATTCCATGTGACTCAGATGAACGGCTCCCTAATAAGTTTATTCAAAAACCTACAGATCACTTAAAGGTTTCTTTTTTGTTTGGGAAGCATCCGATTTGACTAGTAAAATGTACAAAAAACGAAAAAAGGCCTTCATGAATAGATTTTTTTAATGGAAAGGAAAAAGGTTGCTTCATTGTCCTATCAAGTTGCGTAAGAGTTGGGTTCTTGGAGTTTGGAATGTCATTCCAATGGCTACTTGGTGGAGCAGTCAGAAGGAAAGGAGTCTTCGAATTTTTAGGGCAAGAATATGTCCTATCAAGAACTCAAGCTTTACTTTTGAGAATATTGTACAGTTGGGGTCGAGTTCTCAATTGTGGTACAAAGTTGACTTTTTGGATTACGTAGGTGAGATCATTGAGGAAAGCTTGAAGGCAAGATGGTCTCCATTTCACCCCACAAAGGCATTATTCTTACAAATTTTTTTAATTACTCATTTATTCAAAAAATGTTGTTTCGTTGTCACTTTGCAAGGTTCTTCGGGAGTTAACTTTTAGTTGTCTAGAAAAGAGAAAAAGAAGCACCACACAGCACTATCTCACGCAATATTTCCGAGCATTTGCATCAAGACAAACAAGAGATCTCTGAGGGTGCAAAATAACTCTTTATAGCATTGAAGGCAATTTGATCAAAGCAGTTTTTTTTCTTTTGCAACAATGGTAGGGTATTCTTCATTTAATATTGCTTACTTAACGACATAGTACTCAATTTTAGATGCACATGGTTCCTTTGCAGGATGCTTTCTCTGCACTCATTCCTTGTGTTCCTAATATATATAATTTTAACTTTTCCATAATCAGAAGAAAAATGATAGAACCATTAATTCAGGCATTTTATCACAATGATGCTCAATTGGCAAAGTTCAACATATAGAAAAAACAATACCTCTGAAGTCTTCTATATATCGTTTCCTTACGTTCAACATAACTGGCAAAGTTCCCAACACATATAGAAAAAAAAAAAAAACAATACCTCTGAAGTCTTAACTGACATGCTCAATTGGCACAATGATCTATTCACCGTGCATATTCTTGCAGTTCCCCAGAAAAGTTCATACATTCCCATGCTTTTTTAAAAAAAAAATTGAGCAATAGTGTATAGGACAAAGGGATGTACCTGACTTTCTTCAGAATACCCATTCCTCAACCATGAACGGCAAAGAGCATAAATAGAAGCTCCATCTGATATCCTGACCTACGGACAGGAAACAAAGACAAAATAATTCAAAATAACAGCAGGCCATCGCTGAAGCACCCAAAAACTTATGGAATGAACACACATCTCATTCATGTTAATATTTTCCTAACCCATCATTAGAAACACTTTTTTCAAGGGGTATAGAGCATGGACAAGGCTATGCCCATACGTTTTAAGATGTCTGGAACGGAGCATTGGGGAGAAATTCCCATTTCAGAACACAATTGACAGGAACAGCAGACCAGTTGATTCTGCAAACAAGATGCCACAAAATTTTTCAAAAAATGCAATTTTTGTCACGAAACTATTTTTTTTAGTCAAATGTGCCACTAATATATGCTATGACTCAAAAATGCCACTACAATGGCATTTTCGAAATTATAATTAATGGCATTTTTTATCTTCAAATACAACCTCAATGGCAGTTTTGGAGTCATAACATAAATTAGTGTCACATTTGAATAAAAAAATAGTTCAGCGGCAAAAGTGCATTTGCTGGAAAGTTTAGTGGCATTTTGTTTGTATAACTCCCACAAATACAGATGTCCACAAGCCTCAAGTTGAAGGCACCAGAACTTCTTTGAAATTCAACGCAAAAACAAGCGTCCATGGCAACATCACACATATGTACTACTTTAGCACTATATTGCCATTGAAGTACTGCCATAAAAATTATTTCTCCCAGTATTACAATCTGGATTAGGCCCATGACGTATTATGCAACCCAAGCTGATCCAAAAGCATTCCAAGAGGACCCCACAGGGCTAAGGCACAAATTTTGTTGCTGAAGAGGAGTAGAGAAACTGATCAAAAAGTATTACAATCTGGATTCAATAAAGAAAAGACCCTTCAATTAAAGAGGGGTAGAGAAGCCACCATTGCTAATTATTTGGAGCGAGCGCCAGGCACCAATGTTTGGTCGTCTGTTTTTGTTCAAGACGGGTTTTTAAGGATGACACTCTTGTACACTTTTTTCAAAAAGCTTAACGATGTCAAACTAGGGGACTCTTTACATGATATGGTGAAATGGGTTTTGGATACTAAAGGGGACTTCACCCTTAAATCCTACTGCTTGAAGCTCCTACACTTGAATTACGCATCGTTATAAACTTTGTTCGATTGAGAGTTTCCTTGTAAGCCCATTTGAAGGTTTCTTTTTTTTGGGGGGGGGGGGAAGCAGCACATGGGAAAATTTTGACTTGTGATAACATACTAAAGAGGAGAAGGATCTTGGTTAATAGGTGCTATATGTGCAAAGAAGACCTAGAATCAGTGGGTCACTTGTTGCCCTAATTTTACCTCATCTGATTTTTTGGAACATCTAGAAAGAAAGAAATCATAGTCTTTGAGGGCGATGAATCATTCCTTCGGCGCTTAAAAGAGAATTGTATCAAGACTCTTTATTTCTAAGACAAGGGGAACTTTTGCTTGTCAACTTTTGATATGATGATGTGACTGACCTTGTGGATAGCTTGTATGTAGAATGTATATAGTCTTTTGTAGGATGCTTTCTTTGCATCCATCCCTTACTCATTTTATGTCAATATACAGATTTTTCCTTGTCAAAAAAAAGAGTGCACAGACCTTCAACCTTTTTTTAGCTTAAAGGCAACATAGTAGTTATAATACAGCACCCCCTTTCCAAGGAAAACATAGCAAACTGAGGTCACTAATCATTCCCAGCCTAGCAAATCCAAATCTCCTGCTCCCTCTTTGCTAATCAATGGTCCTGATTCCCTCCTTCTCTGTCCTTTCTTGGTGTTGGCAGCTTCTAGAAGCAGTCCAACAAGTTAGATGAGGCCTATCAAGTAAAAAAATTAAAAATAAATAAATAATTGCAATCTTCTCCTATACCAACCTCTATAATGTCTTCCAGCCAAGATATGCAAATATTTACCCCATCTATCTCAATGACGGCGGTGATATTAAGGAAGTTTGATGCTAGTTACTCCACTTTTATATTGTCATGACAACAAAGTATAACTGAGGATAAGATTGAGTCCAAAACATTCGCATCAGACAACATTTCAATTAGAGCAAAGTGCTCGCTGTGCTTTTTAGGCATCTTCATTGTGATGTGTTCTGCATAAAATAAACCAAGATCGTCCACTGCTGTGAAGAGAATGACTTCCTACTCTAACCCCACCCAACTTCCAACTAAAATTCCTACCAACAGAAAGAATGAACTTAAAGCTTTTCTTTTGAAGAGAAAACAAGATACATGTTTAACAGATGGTAGTAAAATTTTGTACAAATTTGTCAAAGTGAAAGCATAACATCTTATCCGGTCAAAAATGAATGACACAAATCCAACAAAACATGATGCACATATATTCCTCACAGAAACAAACACCCAACAAAGAGAGAGAGAGAGAGAGAGAGAGAGAGAGAGAGAGAGAGCAATTCAGCTTCCAAAGGTCAAACATCAAGACAATGGTGAACTTCAAAACATCCAAATTAAAAGCTCATTCCAAAAACGCTGCAAATGAATCATGAAAAGCATAAGTGGACTTGCAAATAGGAGTCGGGCACTATACGTAGATGTCTAGTGACAGTCATAACTACATAATTAAGCTTATTTGGACTCTTTATTTTTCCTTAAATACCCGAGAGATGCTTGATGCATGCGGGATGCTTTGACATGGATATGGACACTCAACTTTCACTCTGAGACCAAAAATGTACAGAATTTTTCAGAAAATTGCCAAGTTCAACTCGATATTGTGTCAGACGTTCAACACTTTTAACATAGCTAGGGCCAAGTCCAAGTAACATAATTTTTTGAGTGCAGACTGCCCATCCATATGCACAATTCAAGACTCCATATGCATAACAAGATCAACCAAAAGCAATGTTTTGCTTACCTTTCGATCTCTAACAGAGACAAAAAGATCATCCGTGACTTTATCCCTGCACAAGCTACCATCGAAAATTATGCTTATTGCTAGAAAATTAAACTTACATGAAGTGAATGAATAGCCAAGGTAGATCACTCACATGGACTCTTCATGGCCGTTACTTCCAGGACCCAAGCATGGAAATGAAGCTACCTGAACAAAGAAGCTTCCAACAAGAATAATTACAGAAGTTCTGAAAAATCAATTCAAATCAGTATAGAAAGATCATCCACAACATAGAGGAATAAAAAGAAAATTCAGCTTGATGATTCTTTAGGAGATCAATTAGATTGCTCAGATTGCTCTCCGCTAGTATTTGCTTGTTTGAGGATAGGCCAAAGTACAATAGCAAGACCTGCTAATGGAAGTATCCACAAGAGTTTTGCTGCAATTCATGTTGGATTGGGGTGGATTGCACACCTAAGTGGCAACGTCCAAAGAGCTGCTGCAGGCGTGGGTCGAGTTTTCGTAAGTTACCAACCATCATTTAAGTGTTCAAATAATTAACATGGAACCAAAAGGAATACTCAAATATCATGTACTTGAGCACGACTGAATCACATTCTTCATCAAAACTTATGTAGTATTGGTTCATGCCATTACGAGGAATGAACCTTATAGAGCATGTGTATTTTTGTCTTTCGTGGATAACGTATCTGTAATACATAGGTTTAGTATACGTATAGATCTTTTGTATCTGAGATGGTTTTTTTTGCGTTTCTTTTACCTATTCTTGGTCGAAAATTTTTCTCAAAAAAATGTTGCAACAAGTCGAGGAGCAGCTAAACCGCAATCAGATGAGAGAATCGCATCTTCAAGGACATAAGTGTGAAACTATTTCCAATAGTGTTAGCAAGGGAAGAAATTGATTAAACGAAACCTTAGGCTGAGCGTAGGAGCTGACTGAAGCGCCTCTGATACCAGCACCGGCAGTTGGAAATGATACAGAGGACATGTGACCATGAGAAGGATGCAAACAGGGGTTGCGGAAAGGATAACTGGAGTGAGGAGGCTGAGAGGAATCAGAGGAGGCAAAAAGGCGGGCTAGCTGATGCTGGGGCTGGGGAGGAGGAGGATGGCATGCAGCCTCAATTGACCTCGCTGACAGTGGATAGACACCAGGATTCGCCACAGTAACCCTCTGTTCGGGCAATTGGGGCCGCGTTGATGGAACCAATCCACGGCCAGAGGAAGCCAACGGGTATAGAACGGTGGTTTGAGTTTGGATTGGGTTTTGAGGTACACCTGTGAAATTGTGTTGCTGGTTGGTTGCATGTTGGAGAGGACGTTGGCGATGGTGGTGCTGATGCTGTTGTTGGATAAATTGTGGACGCATTGCCAGCGACGGCGGCTGTGATTGTGACGCACTCGCCGTTTGCCGAGCAGGAGATATGTCTGCAGCTGACGATGCCAAGGAGATCGTTGTTGCTATGGGGTTGGAGGTAGGAATAGCGGTCACGTCAGCGGCTAAGGTCGTCGTCGTGGTATCTGCAGGTGAACTACTGTAAGCCATCGCCGTAGAGAAATCAGTTCTCGTCTCGTCTCGCCTCGCCTCGTCTAATAGGGCCGGAGGTTTCGACTGCGAGCACTGGTGGAGAGTCGAGAGTGAGAGGAACTGAGCGAGCCTTTTTTGGGACTCCTGGTGGCTGGTGCTTAGGCCAATCTTTACACATATGTACATGTGTGTCATTTTGCGTCATCCGATGCTCAATTTCATATATACCATATGATAATATGTACGTATCATTTTTTGATCCAATTAATTAAAGTATTTATTATAGTTGAAAGAGGATATATTAAATGTATATATACACATATATGTATGTATATATTAAAAGAATAATTACTTTAGTCATTCTTTGTTATCCACTGCTCAATTTCATATACTATATGATAATTGATATATAAAATATATTATCATCTTCTTTAATCCAATTAATTAAAGTATTTATTGGTAAAGATATCCTGTTCTTATGTCCAATTTACATTGAATTACCTATAGGCATTTAGCATACTATTTTTCTTTTTCTTTTTCTTTTTTTTTTTTAACTCTCATTGTACAATAAAAATTCTCACATTTTAACAAGAAGTTAGCCCAAATTTTTTGTAATGACACATAACTATCCTTGTTAATTAAAATGCTCCTTCCCATTTTTCCGTCTTTCAAAAATGTAAGAATTATTTACCTTAAAATAAAAATAATTAGAAATTTCTTTAATTAGTAAAGTCATAACACAAGGTAAATTATGATACTCATTATATTTAATATTAAAATTTAGTATTTTTTAAAATTATTTTAATAATATAGGTTCGTTTTGTAAGTTTATCCTAATCAATATTTGATTGAATTCGCAATGACTAGATGTTTTGTCCAAATTTTCTTAAACATCCAACAATTAATAAAGAGGTGGTGTGTGACTTTCATTCACCCTCATTTTGCCAAACAGAGTATCTTTGTTGCTTGTAAATATCCATCCACATACATAAATTCAAGGAGGACCACAAAAGCTTTAGCTTTGCTAAATTTCACAACATCTTTTCAATCAATCTAATTTTCTACTCAGTAAAAAATTGCAACCTAACTGAAGGTTTTTTTTTTGGGCAAAAAAAAAATGGTCAACTCTTTGCTTGGTCAATCCTTGAATAAAATCTGTGATAGTCATAATGCACAATTTGAAGACTTTTAAAGTTCAAACATCCATCTTAACGATGTAAAATTTTAGTTTTTTTTTTTTAGCATGCAAATTGTCGATTGAAGCGGAATATCATTTTTGTTATTTTTTCTCTCTCCAAACGCCAAAAAAAAATATTGTTTTATCTAATTCTGTTCCTAGGAGGGAGCTTTGGGTTTTGTGCACCTCTCGCCTCGTCATATCCACAGTCTAGTGCTTGTACTTTGATCCCCTAGGATGGTCAAGCCGACATGGCAACATATCACGATCATTTTTAAGTAGGCGTATTCATTGGTCCCTTGAATTAAATACCAAATAAGGGAAGGAAGGAGGACAGATGATCTAAATGAATAGAAATGATCCAAACCAAACCAAACCCAACCCCCCCCCAAAAAGGGACCAAATCAAGACAAATCTTGTTTCATTTATCTGAATATTTCTCAATTTCCTTCAAAGCTAGACCTAAAACTAGTCTAATTTCCTTACTGCAACTTTTTGGCACTCCAAAAGCCAAAACTTAAAATTGCGAACTTCCAAACAACACCACTACTCAATGACAACACTTCTTCACAATTTGACAAAAGAAAATTGAGATTTAATTGCACAATAGAATTCAACCATTTACTCACAAAGAACAAGTAGGGTTGATCGATTATACCAATAACCCGTCTAATGAGTTGAACAGCGATTGAAAGCAAAGAGGTTGGAATGTAAGTGAAGTTCTTGAAGCTTGAGAACTAATGTGTGGCTCAAGCAAGCCCTAATATATTGAGGATCGGACCGAACTGAAGGGTGAGCAAGAAAATTTAATATACTGAGGAATGGATCGAATTCACCAAGTTTAGTTCAATCTATTTCAACCTAGTTCAATTTGATCTTCTGTTCGATTCGGATATGGATTGAATAATGAACAATCCTACTTTCATATAACTTATTTATTTCAAGGAAAAATAGCAAACTAGCATGAAAGACCATTACATATGCACAAGGATGCTTGTCTAGTTCACAAATATCAATTTTGCTCAAGGAAGTTATGCTTTAATTCAGTAACTATAACTATGATTGGAAAGGTACCGATTGGAAATTGGGCAAATGACCTTGAGACAACAACACTAATACAACTCATTTTCCTTGCAACATCAACCTTCAATCTATCTCCAACCAATGTTAAAAGAACCGTCTTGGAGATTGATCCGGCTAAAGGAGTGGGTCAATGGATCAAGCAATTCAACTAGTTCAATAGGCCAGACAATTACACTGTTAGAATTGAGGTTAGATCAGTTAACCCGATTTACTTGTAAATCGAGATGAGTTGACATGAATATATCCAATGGTAATTTCCTACATGTTTTAAGCGTAAACATTTTTCTTGCATGAAAAGAGTGGTGTAAAACTAATAGTGAGTCATATCAATTGACCCGGGATCCGCATAAAAAACAGAATCGCCCAGATAAAAGTCATCCCCCAGAGGCGGACGACCCAATCGCCACGACGCCCGTGAAATAAAAGAAATAAAAGGGAGTAACACTAAAGAGAACTACCAACTAGTTTCTTTCCGAATTCCTAGGTCTTCCTCACATCTTCTTAATGGCAGATTCCGGATGAGAGAGAAAGAGAACCAGCCTCAAACCCCATTGTCCAAGTCTGGCCTTCCATAATTTCTCATTCATCCCCCTTCTGATCTTTCGTTTTCTACTGCTGTAAAGTCCTTCCCTGGCAGGAAGAATCCTTCATTAAAAGAACATCAACCATGCGAAGATTTCAATTTTTTGCCTTTCTTAAATTAAAATTCGTATTAATAGGGTAATCCCGATCCAAATGTAACCCGATTGGGTCAAATCGCTTGAAAGTTGAACGGTTTAGACCAAGTCAATCCGGTTCAACTATCCGACGGGCTAACAAGCATGTCCAAACTAGATCAGAAGGGGGATGAATGAGAAATTATGGCAGGCCAGACTTGGACAATGGGGTTTGAGGTACGATTTGGTTCTTGTAACATTGTCTACAGGACATAGGTATGGTTCAAAGACATTTTCTAATTTTAATCCATAATATGATATGCACTTATCTAAACACGAGTGTCTTTACATTCAGCCAAAAACACACCCCCCCCCCCCCAAAAAAAACCCCCAACTACAGCGTCTTTACATCAAAATCCATAACAGATTCCAGACAAAGGGATCAAATGGATCAATCCTCGTGGTATAAATACAAGCCAAGACCAAAACGGGCACAAGCCCTCACAAAAGCAATCTCTTCAGCTGCAGCAACTGGATCAACTGAATTGGATTCGCTGGAGGATACTGTTCCAGTAGATTCACGATATGCCTGCATTACCATAAAAAGTTTCATCACAAGAACAATCCAGTGATCTAAGATACTTTCAAGCGGTTAGTTCAACATCAATGCACTGTTAATGTACTTGAGGCTGTGACGAGTTTAAGGCTGCTGTGTAGCCCTATTGCATTGAAAAAAGGGGTTAGATATCCTTATCAGGGAGGGAAAAAAAGCCAAAATGGGTTAGGTCAGGATGCAACAATAAGTCGGTCAAGAGAGGGGATTTCGGTACAACTTATGACAGGCAGTCACATTTTAAGAACCATAAGAGCCCTCTCGCAAAAACTAGTTCCCTAGCAAAGCATAGGCTAGTGCAGTGCTTTTCATATTGGCAACAAGCAGCCCGGAAAGGATCACAAGGCAGACACTGGAAGGCAAGACTAGATGACCCTGAAAATTTTCATGTACAGTTAAATTTCTACATAAAGAAAACTGGGTAACTGAAGGTATATTCTTGTCATTCAGGACTCAAGAGTGACTAGGACTGCAGTGAGGTCATTTGCATGTACAACACGCAGTTGTCCTGATCCACAGACCCACAAGGCACAGACGCTCTAATGATGATGCCTTGAGCTGGATTACAAGAAAGCGACAAACATTGATCTTCCACAAATATGGATCCAAAATTGAAAAGAAAAAAGTCATGCAAGGATGGAGACCAACCTCTCCATCAGATCCTCGAATGGTAACACGATAAACTACTGTTACACTCCCATCATCAGAGAATATGACATCACGTACTTCTCCACACCAACCTGCAATAAAATTGCAAATATCAATCTTCGCTGAAGAGAGTTTTTTCCCTTTTCTCCTCTTTTTTTTGGTTTTTTTCTTTTGGGGGGGGGGGGGGGGGAGGTGAAGGGGTAGGGGTAGGGTAGGTCGAGGGGCACTAGATATCAGGTCAAAGAAGTATTAGGTAGCAAAGCTAACAATTGCAACATGCTGTAACCACATCTTGTTACATAAGATCGAACTCGGAATTGGAGTTTTGGATCCCTTCAGCATTCTAGCATATAGTGCCACACAACTATTGGTCGACCTAATCACACACAAATACTAGTGGAACTAGTAACATAAGAACTTGCAATAGAAGATTTCGTAATAACATTGTCAAGTTTCTCTCAGAATTCTCAATCACCTAACAACACAATCATATGAGAAAGGGATCTATGGCAACATCATTTGCAAGTATAAGTATTCACACAATCCAAGCCAGCATAGATGACTCTATTCAGAGTACAAACAGTGCCCTAGATGAACCATGATCTTACCAAAGCAGATCCATAATTGTGGATAACCTGATTTGGCTTAAATATCAATCCTAGTTAACACCATACCACAGAGAATCCAGAGCAAACTAAAAGGTCCCCGCCAGAAAAATTAAAGAATGCAGACTGCAAACATATACAGCCAAAGACAGCCATTTAGCATCCAAAGTCCAAACCACGTTGGTGTTGTTACTTCCATAGCATACATCAAGAAAGGATGAAAGACTAGGTACCAGAAACATAATCTGACAATGTAGGGTAGAGAATGAACAGAGTAAAATTTGACAACAATATTCAGCATTTACGAACCCACTAATGTAAATAAGGAGCAATCCATACGAGCACTAACGTAAAAAAAAACATGCATTGCCCAGCTCACCCCTCAATAACTATTTCTTAACTTCCTTTAAATGAATTATGAGTAATCAGAAAGTGTACTAACATGACACCAAAGGGTGCCACTCAGGTACAAAAAGGGGGCAACTACAAAAATCATGCCCTCGAGCTCTCCCTAAAAATCTTTATCTATACAACATCCAAGAAGTCGACTTTGTATCGCAATTGAGAACTTGACCTCCACGCATACAAGATTCTCATATAGCAAAGCTTGAATTCCTCGTAACACAAAATCCGACAATAACTTTCTTCCGAAGTACTCCACGAAACAAATGAGTTATCTTCCACCGAGGACATAAGTCTTCTTCAATCTCCCAGCCATATCTCTTACCGTAGGGTGAACCAACTTACGCCCAATCTCCCAATCAGAAAGACAAATGCCAAATCAAGAAAATCCGCCAATAAGAAGAAACAGATGGTCTGCAATTCTTCCTCATCCAGGCAACATAACACTAGTTTAGTTAAAATTCCTATTTTTAAGCATGTCCTCCATGGGAATACTTCTTTTGATGGCTGCTATGCAGAAAGCAGGTTGTAGAGGGAGTTTTACGACTTCCATAAGGCCTTGATAAGAATATGTCGACTCTTCCTAAATCATATTGTGGAAGTTCTTAACAATAAGATGCACATTTGAATAATGGGGCTCACTAATTTCACCATTGCCCTCGCGTGCAGCCTTCATATCAGCTAGAAGAACAGCTACACATGCGCCTAGAGCAATTCCGACAAAGGGATGGTAGGCACAACATGCTCTTAGAGCAATTCCTACAAGAAAGGGTGGCTCACAGAACCAAAAGTCCCACACAGAGAAATTCGCTCAAATTTAATTTCAACTTTCATTCATAATCTGCATTCTCCATTTACATAAGGGGTTTCTACAACTACGCGGTTAACTGACACTAGAAAACCTAAATGATAAGACATAAAATAGAAAATGACAAAATATATAACCTAATATAATCTGAATAGACTAGGAAACTAAATCTTGATAAGATAACACTAAATATACTTATTTTAACTATCTTAAGATATACTTAAAAGATACATGCAAACATAATAAAAATATAAAATATCTCCAATATTGAAATATTCTAATTTTCCAAATCAAAAAAAAAAAAATAAAAAAATGGTAATGCTCTCAGCTTCTCCAAGCAAAGTAGCAATGCCATCGGTGGATTTAAATTCTTGTTAACTAGAAGTTCGTTAGGGATGAAATGATCAACATCCTCAATTGCTAGACTTGACATCCCCGCATGTTTACATTCTGGATATGAAGACCAAAATCCCTAGATTTAGGCAATATCTTGCATTCATATGTAGCCTTGTGATACTCCTCATAAATACTTTCCTCATCATTGTGACCTTCTTTAACTTCACTCTACTTAATTTGTATAATTTCATCTATAGATGAAATAATTTGTTGAAGCGGAATCTCCAATGCCCTTTTATTGATAACTTGTGTAGTAGGTGAAATATCCAAAAGCGCACAATTTTGGAACTTAGGCTTGAAGAAAGTATTCTATGCAATTAACATGGAAAAGCCCGAGGGGAGAGAGAAAAAGACCCGGGGGTGCATTGAGCCACTTACTTGATGAATGCTTATTAATTTGAGGTAATTAGGGAGTAGTACAATTACTTTGAGGTATAGGAAATGACTAGTCACTAGTATCATGATTCCTAGGGAACTAAAACAGATTCTTACAGACGACTCCTCAATTTTTTTAAGATTTCATAAGAGAGACATAGCGCTTATGTTTGGAATGGATAGATACTGATGGGAGAGAGAGGTACGAGATATAGAAGTAGACTCTAATGTCCTCTTATGCCACTCTCCAGTTGTTGAAAAATATAAATAACAAATAATAAATAATTGACAGAACGGGGCGTGGCATGGGGATGATTTTGATAGGGGAGAGAGGGCATATTGATATGAGGGAAAGGTAAGAGTTATAGAAGTAGACTATACTTTTGTCTCATGCCACTGTCCTAATGGGGAATGGGCCGTGGCACGGAGACCCAAATCGTCCCCATCCCTGTCCTAACCAGGGCTTAAATATTCATTCCTATCCCCACTCGGGGCTGGGGACCTGATTCTCCACCTCGTTGCCATCCCTAGATGGTAGTGGATGGTGGCCAATGGTCAAAGGCTGTGACAGTGATTTTGTTTAGATCATGGGTTCGAAAGTTTGAACATAACTTTTTTGGAATGATTTTCCCCCCTTTTTTTAACAATTTCAAACCTCCATAATTGGGTTGTGTTGGCTTAGGGGTGAATAACCTGCTGAGATACCAAATTTGATATAGGATGCTCCAAGAGCTATCCTTACAAAGGGGTAGTTGATGTAGGACGCTGTTAGAATAATCCCTATGGGAAGAGGTGGCTCACACAGAACAAAAGAGTTTCACCTAGACAAATTCGCTCAAATTCAATTTCAAATATCATTCATATCTACCTTATCCAATTACACAAAGAGTTTTATCCAACAAAGAGGCTAACTAACACTAGGAAACCTAAATGACAAGACACAACAAAGAAGGATAAAACCATATAACATAATATAATTTCCCTCGACTAGGAAACTAAATTTTGATAATACACTGGTAGATGTCCTTATTTTGACACTAGTAGATATCCTTATTTTGGCTACCTTAAAATATGCTTAATAAATACATACAAAAAAATAAAAGTACAAAAGATCTCCTATGTGGAAATATATTAATAACCTAAATCTTTTTACCCATTCTTTGCTCTTATCTTGCATTACTTTAGAGCAACTCCCACAAAAAAGGGTCACACAAAGCCAAAAAGTGTCACAAAAGAGAAATCAGTTCCAAGTATCATTCATAATCTGCCTTCTCTAATTACACAAAGGGCTTTGTATAACTAAGAGGCCAACTAACGCCATGAAACCCAAATAATACGACATAAAATAGAAAAATATAAAAATATAACCTACTATAACCCTAATAGACTAAGAAATAAAATCTTGATAATATAATACCAAATATCCTTATTTTGGATAGGGTAAAATTTGCTTAAAAAATGCCTATGAAAGCAATAAAAATTAAAAAGATCTTCAATATCAAAATATTCTAATTTCCTAATTTTTCTACCTATCCTTTACTCTTACTCTGCATCATTAGAGAACCATTCCTACGAGAAGGGGTGGCTCAAATAGAACCAAAGTGGGTCATAGAGAGATATTCTCCCTTCTCCAATTACATAAAAGAGATCATGTAACTAAGAAGTTGGGCTAATACTAGGAAAGCTAAATGACAAGATATAAATTAGAAAAGGACAAAAATATATAACCTAATATAATCCTAATACACTAGGAAATAAAATCTGCGTAGCATACTGTCAAATGCGCTTATTTTGGCTACCTTAAAATATCCTTAGGAAATGCATACAAAAATAATAAAATACAAATATCACCAATAAGGAAATATTATACTTTCTTGATGAGGGTGCGTGGGTTGATCCAGCAAGGCTGGAAGCAGATATTGCTAGTCAGCTTTATAGGGGCACACCCATGCTACCAGTGAGTGATGCTTGTGTTACTCCTATAGAAAGGAATGAGCTAGTGAGAAGTGTTTATCCCTCTTCCTCAACCTATGCACTATCGTCCCCCAATGTGGTGTCAACTCATACGCCATCCACTTCTTATTCTTGGTTCAATGATATGATTGACCAACCTACAGCACTGGTGGTTAATCCTCCTCTTTTTTCTGCGGGAAGCCACTCCTCTCATTCTGCCGATTTGGGTCTTGGTGTTTTGAGTGGTGTGCCTTGCGACTTACCAAGAGAAGTGGTTCGGGATGCACTTGCTATGAGTTTAGGAGCTCGAAGCAGTGCATCTTTTTCAGGGGTGGTTGACAATAGATGTGAGCATCCTGTGCACCATGATTGGCCATTGGTGTCCATTGCGCAAACTAATGCTGAAGATGTGGAAACTCCTCTAGCAATTGATTTCTCATTTCTTCAGAGCTCAAATGATTCGTTCTCAGTAGAAGATATTTGGGATGGAGAAAATGTTAATTCTGGGAATGTGTCAAAATGGGTTGCCTCCAAGCTCAAAAGTATTACTGCCACCATTGGTGTGGCATTTTCAGGTTATGAAAGTGAAGTCATTCATTTACTTTCTAGGATTGAAAAGAACGGTGTCATGCCTAAACAGAGTGTGCAAAGGACACCATCGGCAATCAAAAGGCAAAGAGAATTAAGGAGGCTTGAGTTTGGTGTGAACTATGACCGGGTAAGCGCCTCTTCTAGTGGGATGTTGGTTCCGTATGTTTAGGATGTTGTCCTAGAATGTGAGGGGCATCAATGATCTTCGCAAGAGAGATGTCTTAAAAAGCTTTCTGAGGGATTGGAAATGTGATTTGATTTGTCTGCAAGAGACAAAGTTAGAGGAAGTTACATATTCTGTTGTTCGTAGTTTGTGGGGGAACTATTCTGTGGATTTTGCTTTCCTTAAAGCTGAAGGTGCCTCTAGGGGCATCATAGTGATGTGGGACAAGAACACTTTGAACTTTGTTTCATCTTCTCAGAGAGAATTTTCCATTACTTGCATATTTCAAATGGTGGACGGTGACTTCGCATGGGCTTTTTCTGGGGTTTACGGGTGTATTGGGGGAGATTTCAATGAAATTTTATATCCTCAATAAAGGAGTTCGGGATTATGTCCAATGAATACTATGGTGGAGTTTCATGACTTCATCAATTATGCTGCTTTAGTGGAACTTCCTTTGCGTGGGGGTGATTATACTTGGTCTAGGAGTGGTGGGGAAGCTGTTCGCTCGAGGTTGGACCGCTTCTTGGTTTCTTTGGACTGGGAGGAACATTTCCCAGACTCACTTCAGACTAGATTGCCAAGGCCTCTCTCATATCATTTCCCAATAACTCTAGAGAAGGCCAAGTTGGAGAGGGGCAATGTTCCTTTCAAATTCGAGAACATGTGGCTCAAAGTTGAAGGGTTCCCTAACCTTGTTAAAAAATGGTGGGAAGAGGTGGAAGTGGAAGGCTTTGCTAGTTATGTGATTGCGAGGAAGCTTAAGTTTGTTAAAGAGGAGTTGAAAAAATGGAACAAAGAAGTCTTCGGGGATATTAAGTTAAGGAAATACAAACTGCTGGATTCTGTTAATACGCTTGATGTGAAAGAAGAATCTGTTGATCTCAGCAGTGATGAAATAGACCAAAGGAGGGTGGCAAGAGAGGAGTTGGCAAGGGTATTGCACATGGAAGAAGTTTCTTGGAGGCAAAAGTCAAGGGCTCTGTGGCTTAGAGAGGGGGATCGCAACACAAAGTTTTTCCATAGAACGGCCAACCTGCGTAGGAAGTTCAACTTCATGTCCGGGGTGGAGATTGAGGGGAATCGTTATGAAACAATTGAGAGTATGAAAAGTTCTATACATGGCTTCTACAAGAAGCTGTTCTATGAAACTGAACCCTGGAGGCCGAAAGTGGAAGGCTTATCGTTGCCCTCTTTATCTATCTCCGCCAGGGAGGCTCTTGAGATGTCATTTGATGAAGAAGAAGTCATTAGAGCTCTACATGATTGTTGTGGGGATAAGGGGCCTGGCCCAAATGGAATGACTATGGCTTTCCTTCAAGCAAACTGAGATACGGTGCGAGGGGATGTGTTGACTATGTTCTCGGAGTTTTACACAGATGGGAAATTTGTGGTTAGCCTCAATGCTACTTTCATAGGGCTTATTCCAAAGAGAGCTGATGCACAGAATATCAAAGATTATCGCCCAATTAGTTTGATTGGATGTATTTATAAGCTGCTCTCAAAGGTGCTAGCTCGTAGGTTCAGAAGTGTAATTGGGGGCCTCATTTCTGAGAATCAGAACGCCTTTGTTGGGGGCAGGCAGATTTTGGATGCAGTACTCATTGCAAACGAGCTTATTGACTCCAGGATCAAGGGTAGTAAGCCGGGGGTTATTTGCAAGCTTGACATCGAGAAGGCTTATGACCATGTCAATTGGGATCTTCTTATTTACGTAATGAGAAGAATGGGGGTTTGGGGAGAGATGGATTACTTGGATTAGACATTGTATTTCTTCTGCTTCTTTTGCGGTTTTAGTTAATGGCTCCCTTTCTCAATTCTTTTCTGCTTCTAGAGGGTTGCGCCAGGGTGACCCTATATCACCTCTTCTGTTCTTATTGGTGATGGAAGTGTTCACAAGGATGGTTAATTCGACCGCTACAGCAGGACTTATTTCTGGCTTCTCTGTAGGCCGGCTGAATGATTCTGCCACTGATGTCTCTCACGTACTCTTTGCTGATGATACGATTATCTTCTGTGATAATGATTGCGAGCAAATAGTGAACTTACGTGGCATTCTTATTTGGTTTGAAACGGTGTCTGGGCTAAGAGTCAATCTCTCAAAGAGCTCTATCTTACCAGTTGGGCAAGTGGATAATATTCAATTACTTGCAGGAATTCTAGGATGCTCTGTTGGTTCTTTTCCATCATCTTATCTTGGCCTCCCTCTTGGTGCAAAATTTAAGGATAAATCCATTTGGGCACCTGTGATCGAGCGTTTTGAGAGAAGACTATCGGGGTGGAAATCAAAGTATCTCTCCAAAGGGGGGAGACTGACACTTATTAAAAGTGTTTTGGCGAGCATTCCAGCGTACTTTCTCTCACTCTTCCCTTTACCAGTCTCAGTGGCTAATAGGTTGGAAGCTATTCAGAGAAAATTCCTTTGGGGGTCTTTTGGTAGTGACTTCAAATTTCATCTTGTTAGATGGAATATTGTCAAGAATCCCATACCAGAAGGGGGATTAGGTGTTAGAGATCTTAGAATCTTCAATGAAGCATTGCTAGGCAAGTGGTTGTGGAGATACATGAATGAGAAGGATAGCCTGTGGAGAAGAGTGATTAGGAGCAAATATGGGGATAATGGTCTTGGATGGTATCCATCCAAACCAAGTGGTGCTTATGGGCATAGTTTATGGAGGTTCATCCACAAAGGATGGGGAAGATTTTTTCATTATTTTTCCTTCAAGGCTGGTGTCGGTTCTTCTATTTTGTTTTGGCACGACCGTTGGTGTAAGGAGGGCCCTCTGCGAGATAGCTTCCCCTCTCTTTATGTGCTTACGGCGAATAGAGATGCTACTATTGCAGATTTTTGTCACCGTGAGCCTAGCACTATTGTGTGGTCTCCTGTTTTCATCCGTGATGCTTTGATGGATGACTCTATCCTTGCCACCTTTCTCAATAAGTTGAGTGAGATTTCATTTCATGACTCACCTGATGCGGTTACTTGGGATCTCAACCCTAAAGGTTTTTTCACTGTTAAATCTTATTATATGAAGCTCCTCTCTAATTCTACCTCCACTATGGAGTCTAGATTTTTGGGACGGTTCCCTTAGAAAATCATTTGGAAGAGGTTGGCTCCCTTGAAGGTGTCAGTTTTTGGGTGGGAAGCTTCGCATGGGAGTATTTTGACATATGATAATTTACAAAAAAAGGGAATTATTTTGGTGAACAGATGTTCTATGTGCAAAGTCGATTTGGAGTCTCCTGATCACCTACTACTACATTGTCAATTTATAAGGGCTCTACGGGAGTTATCCTTTAGTTGCTTGGGAGTCTCCTGGGTTGTTTCGGATTCTATGAGGAATCATCTTTTGGCTTGGGAAGGTGCTTTTAGTAGAAAAGTTAAAGAGAGAAGCGTCTTCTTGATCCCACATGCGATTTTTTGGGTTATTTGGCGAGAGAGAAACAAAAGAGTCTTTGAAGGAGAGGAGACGCCCCTTCAACGAATCAAAGATATTCTTATCAAGACTCTTTTTTTCTGGAATAGTGGGAACTTTTATGACTCTTCTTTTGACGTAATTGATTTTGTGAATAGGTTCCATCTAGGGTGTACATAATCCTTTTGTAGGTTGCTTGCTTGCAACCATCCCTTTGTACATTATTCAGTTTAATATATTTTACTCTTTTTCCCTATCAAAAAAAAAGAAAATATTATAATTTCCTAAATCTTTTTACCCATCCTTCACTCTTATCCTACATCAACTACTCATAAATTATTTGGTCTTCTCATAAAAGTTATATTCCAACAACACCAATCACCATTTCAGGACACCATCTGTCGCATAGTTGCATCTTTAAATGTGCCATTTTAAAAAGATTTGAAAATTGAACCTCAAGAGGGTAATCCCTACGCCTCAGGACTCTAGAGGCATAGAGCCATGCTTCATGCCAAAGATGCACTAGGTATTCTGCCATCTAGAAAAGATTTGAAAATTGAACATGCCTTTGCTGCACTATGGCAACTCTTTGAATGAGGAAAAAGAGGATAACAAAGATAAGCATAAGAAGGTAAAAAAGAAAGTGAAATGAAATTAGTGAAGAACAAAACTTTTGAAAGGTTATACCAAAGACTAGAGACTAAGGATGGAGAGAATGATATATTCAAGGTCTTTACAGCAAGGGAAAGGAAGACAAAAGACCTTAGAAATGTAAGATGTATCAAACATGAGCATCGTAATGTCCTTGTCAAGGAGGCTAACACAAAGGAGCAATGGCAAAGTTACTTCTATAAACTTTTTCATACTGAAGATAGTAAGATATTTAGACATTCTGAACCAGGGCACTCTGAGTGGCATTAAAACTTTAGGGCGTGCCAAAGAATCACCAACGATGAGATGGTTCAGGCTTTAAGAAAAATGAAAACAGGAAAAGCAATTGGCCTAGAACGAATATCTGCGGAAATATGGAAATGTTTGGGTGAAGGACTTAATTGATTAACCAGGCCTTTTAATGTTACTTTTAGGACTGCAACAATGCTCGAGTGCAGAATTAGTGCTATTATCCTATTATAACAAGGGTGATATTCAAAATTGCAACAATTATAGATATCAATTTACTAAGCCACACTATGGAACTGTGGGAAATGGTGAATGAGAACCGGCTAAGGAGGGACATTACGATTTATAAGAACCAGTTTTGCTTTATAGTAGAAAGATCGACTACAAAAGTGATACATCTTATAAGAAAGAAAATGGAATTTTATAGGGATAGGAAAAAGGGTTTGCATAGGGTATTTATCGATCTGGAGAAGGCTCACGATAGGATACCTAATAAAGTGCTTTGGAGTTGCCTGGAGAAGAAAGACGTACCAATTATGAGTATATTCAGATTATCAAAGATATGTACGAGAGAGCTACCACCAGTACGACTATTAGTGTTGTCGTCGTTATATTTGTTTTGGTTTGCACACCTAATTTTCCATATTGTTTATTGTTTTCTTATCGATTGAGGCTCCATATTGTTATGTAATGTTTTTATTTTTCAATGTGTTCCAAAAGTTTTCATCTCACCGATTTCTATTATCTAATGTGTTTCAAAAGTTTTCATCTCAACAAAAGATTTTCAAAAATCTTTTTTTGGATATTTTGGAATCAGTCTTTATGCTTGCACGCGTACTTGTTGAGTAAGACTCTCCGCATCTGGATCTCTCCAAACCCCACAAAAATGGGACCCGCACTTAGAGTTGCTAGATTGTAAAGAGGTTGATCCCACACCATTATCAGGTGACAAGACTCTACCAGCCTAAACCCATGCTTCACCTCAAAGATGCACTAGATATTCTAAGTGGTTGAAATGTTATAATCAACTAAGAACCCACCACCCCTTCAGCACAAGAACTCTTCTTACTCCACCAAACAAAATTATCGACCCCATTATTTCTGTTTGACCACATTTCCAGAGTCCTCCCCTTTTGCAAACCTTCAAAGGAGCTTCATTGACCCATGAAGCAACCTCATGCGTAACGCACCCTCCTCTTTAGAATAGCAAAGTCGTCCCAATTTCCCCAATGAAGACAATTAACAGTTTCATTACACCAAAGGAAGTATCTCATGATTTTCTTCATACACTTGTTGAAATGCAAAAGAAAGACATAATAAATTAGAAGGCTCCATAAACTACTTTACAACATACTATTTCAACTTTTATAAAGGGCCTAGACTTCAGTTATTTGAAGACCAAGCTTAATAAAACCCTTGAAACTAAATTCATAAGATCCTTCATATCTGACTGATCCCAACAATTTTGCATCACATACCTCAAGTTCTCAATCCTATTGGATTGTCCATTGAGGCAAATTGGAACCACAGGAATGTATAATCTTATCATTTGACTGAGATTTCAGTGAGCTTGGGGGAGGGAAAGAATAAGAAGGGCCTTGGGGTTATCAATAGGGACATATGAGCCAAGTTGCGTGTAGGAGGCAGGGTTCACTATAGTCATTTTCATATGTCATAATATAATGTAAGCCATTGTTCAAAATCTAAGAGTCAAGTCTCATTCTTCTCATCTCTCATCTAACATTTGTTTTCTTTCTTTTGCATAATTTTTCTTCTCGTTTTTAATTATGAAAAGTTTTTTTGATTTTTTTTTCCTGTCTTTTGTTTAGTTTTTACTAGGTTCATTTTTTCCCCCTTTCCTCCTCTTCCTTCATCTTTTTATAACTTTACTAAGGTCTTTAAGTTTTATATCCTTTTTTATTTGTTTTAAATAACTTTAGCGACCTGTAATATGGAAAGGTGAAAAATAAACATTGTAAAATCATTCCACTAGTCATCCATACGAGAATCCCACTAGTGCGCTGTGGAAATCCCACCCAAAAACAAAACAAAAAACAGCATGTAACATACATGTCTCATATTAGAGCCAGAGGCAATAAGTCATGAAAACCAGTAAAAATCACCGAAGTGAACAGATGAAAAGCACCCCCAACATAAATCCTAAAATTAAAGGGCCTAATAACGGCTCAGTGTTTATTTTTAGTGAGGGGGGTTCATGGGTTGTTCTAAAAAACGTGAATGACTTTGGATCACAATGGAAGTAATAAAAAATCAAGCATCTGTCATAGTGGATGGCCTTTCGCAACCTCCTTGGGTAAATCACCAATAAAAAACAAATTCGTTTCATTCCAACAACTCCAAGTGCGGATCCTTTCGTAGATTTGGGTACAACTAAATGTACACAATAGCCTTAACCCTGCAAGCACTCCTGCAAGCAAAGAAACCGATCATTCCCCAATTAATCCCCCCTCCCCAAAAAAAAAAAACAAAAAAAAAACACAACACGAAGGGGCATTATAGCCAAAACATTTCTGGTAAAATAAGGAGAAAACAGTCCTAACATAAGTATTGCTTTCACAATCAGGTTGAAGTCAATTTCTAAGTCAACCATGAAAAAGAAAGAAAAGGTCTACAAAGCTAACAACAGACCCCTACAAACTTTACACACTCCATACTAAGTTGTTTTTTTTTTTGGATGGGTAATCAAAAGGTTACATTGGAAAGACATCAGGGGGATGCCACCCGTGTACAAAAGAGGCAAAGACAAAAACATCATGCCCTCAAGCTCTCATGCATAATATTATCTACAAAATCTAGGAAATACATGTTACTTCCACCATTAAACGCATGACTCCAACTATATAAGGTTCTCAAAAAGTTGAGCTTGAAATCTTGCAAGGATAAAGTTTTGCCCTCAAAAATCCGACTATCCCTTTCCTTCCTGTACACCACCAAATTGCCAAAGGAATCATTTTCCAAACACCACCAACCTAACTTTCTTCATTCTTCTTCTCCACGCCACCACGACATCTTTCACAGAGAAAGGTTGAACACATCTAACACCCATCAAGGATAGAGACAAGGGTCAAAGTGATGAAACCAAACTACAATGAATACGGAGGTGGTCCACCGTCCCTTCCTTAACACACATTAAACACCTATTTGGCCTATTAAAGTTTCTCCTCTTAAGCATATCCTCTGTGGGGATCTTGTCTTTAGTGGCTGTCCAAGTAAAAAAGCACGCTTTTGTTAGCGCTTTAGACTTCTAAGTAGCCTGTACAGGGAAATTAGGGCAATTCCCACCACTGTAAAGCTTGTGGCATAAACTCTTGATGGTAAAAGAATTAATAGAGTCATAAGGCCAAATAATTTCATCAGTACCCTCAGGAAGAACCTGCACCTTAGCAAGGGAAGCAAAAAAATTACAAACACTTTCTTCTTCCCAATCATTAGGGCTCCTAGAAAATGTTATATTCCAATGACTTAGGCCACCGTTCCAAGAGAACCCTAGAAAATTACAAAGAAAGTCTCATGATTTTCTAAAGATGACTAGCATCGCTAGCTGGGATAGTGAACAAGGACCTGAAATAAATAGGGAGGCTCCATGAAGTGCTCTTCAACAATGTGAGCCTACCCCCTTTGAACAAAAGCTTAGATTTCCATCCCATTAGTCTCTTGTGGAACCTTTCAACAATAGGCTCCCACACACCTTTGGTCTTACAATTTGCACCCAGAGGGAGACCAAGATAAGAAAATGGCAAGTAATCAACCCCACAACCAAAGAAATGAGCCAAGTGATGCAGTTCACGAACCTCACCAACTAGCAGAAGAACACTTTTAGCTAAGTTGACTCTAAGCTCGGACATTGCTTCAAAAATGAGAAGAGCACACCTAAAATGCCCAATGTTACTCTCATCCGGTTTACAAAAAAATAAGAATGTCATCAGCAAAGAGAAGGTGAGAGATCAAAATGTTGTCGGATTGAAAGTTACCAATTTGGAAACCTTCTAATAAACCCACGTCAGTTGCTTTAACAAGCATTCTGCTAAGTGCATCACCAAGATAAATAACAAGAGGGAAAGCGGATCACCTTGACGAAGCCCTCTTGAACTAGGGAATAAACCTGCCGGCTGACCATTGATTCAAACTGAAAAGCAAACGGTAGAAATGCAAAAGTACACCCATCTCCTCCACTAGCTAGGGAAGTCGATTTTATTAAGAATGGTCATAAGCAAATCCCAAGAGACATGATCAAAAGCCTTCTTAATATCGACCTTACATAGAATTCCCGACCTGTTGGATTTGAGATAGGAGTCGATACACTCATTAGCTATCAAAGAAGCATCTAGAATTTGACAACCGGGAACAAAGGCATGCTGATAAGGGCCGACAATTTTGCCAATGACGTTTCTCATCGAGGCAAGAACCTTGGCAACAATTTTGTACACACTCCCGACTAGACTGATGGGTCTAAAATTCTTAATGTCATCTGCCCTTGCCACTTTAGAGTTCAAGATGATGAAAATGGCATTCCGACTTTTCTCAAAGATGCCAGTACTATGGAAATTAGCTAAAAGTCCCATAATCTCCCCCTTGACTGTACTCCAAGAATGCTGGAAAAGGCAATGTTAAAACTTGCTGGATCTAGAGCTTTATTCTTGCCCAAGTCATTGATCGCATTCCAAACTTCCTCCTCGGAGAAGCCCTTTTCAAGCTCGAAAACATCATCAAGACTAACAGAATCATAATCAATCCCCTCGAGGAAAGGCCGAGATGGTTGACCTTCTTGATAAAGATTAACATAAAACTGGGTAATTGCATATTTAATGGAAGAAGATTCCACATCGAACTCACCATCCACCTTAATATTATGAATAGCATTGAATTTTCTTCTACTATTAGCCATCCTGTGAAAGAATTTGGTATTGCGATCTCCTTCTTCAATGCAATGCTGCTTTGCTTTCTTTCTTAAGATCCAGCCTCTCAAATCTATCAGCAAAGGTGAGAAATTGTTGTTGCTTCTTTTCATCCATACGCTTGACCCTATCCACCAAATAAGCCAGCTTTGTGTCAAGGTGGCCAAAGACATTCCTATTCCAATCTTTGAGCTTAGACTTGAGAAAACACAACTTTTTTTGCTAGAATGAAACTAAAGGAACCCCTCCCCCTCTCTGTAGGTGCTTGGGTCTAGGTGGTTGGTCAACAGAAGACATCGATATTAAGAAGCAATTGACTCAAGATTCATGTACAAAAAGTTTTCTCCTATGCTTGTCAACAGATGAACTTGATAAATTATTGAACTTGATAAATCTAGAAGATCAGAGGAAGAAAAACAAAAGTTCCCATAATCCCAAAAATGGACTCATTAAAGAGGCATCTCTGCACCCTCAGATTCTTCTATGCCTCTCACACCAAAGGCTCCAAAAAAATCAAACATGGGAATAAAATAACATTCTTCTTCTTAGCTTTTCTACGGAAATAATCCCTCTAAAATGAAGAGATGATTCCTATAGCTAGAAACAACCAACAAGCTTCCAGACAACTAAAGGCTAGATCCCATAAGCTCTTACAAAAGACAATGAAGAATGAAATTGTGTAGTGATTACAAATCCACTTTGCACATGAAACACCTATTCAATGAGATCTTACCTCTATTTTGCAAATTATTGCGCGTCAAAACACATCCATAAGATGCTTCATAACAAAGCACAGGGGGAAAAAAACCAGAAACTACAAATGCAGCCAAATATTTCCACATAAAAATCGATGGGAATCAAACTTTCGAAAGTTGAATAGGTGCCAAAGGCAAAGAGACAAGATTAATGTAGCAAGAGTCGACACTCAGCATCCCTTTAGAGTCAAGATCCCAACTAACTAAGTCAAGAGACGATTACCTAACATAGATTCTACGGCCAAAGAAAACTCTAAATCCAATAATTCCAATCTCTCTAATAATGACTTACAGTGGCCCTTTATAGGAAAATCGTACAACAGTCCTATTTTGTGGAAAATACGAAAGAATACTATAAAAGATTTATCACCCAATATACTTTCCTAATCTAACGAAGATATAAGTATGATTCCTATTGCAATTAAAAGACCAATAACATAAGGAAAAAAAATTAAATTAAATTAAATTATTCTAAAACTCAAAAAGAGTGTTGCATCATAAAGGTAAGATGAGTGACCTTCAATCCAATAGCCATGCCAAGAAAAGATAGGGGAAAAATTCCCTCAAGGGAACACCTTCAATCCAACAATCATGCCAAGAAAAAATAGAAGACCTAACCCAAATTAAAAGAAACATGGAGATAAAATCTTCCCTATCCCTTATATATGTGCCTATAGAGGCTTAGCCCCGAAGAACCATTTGGTCTAGAAGTACACCACCCAAGCCCCTGCTTACCATATTCAATGCTTCTTCAAAGGTTCACCTTCCCATTCATGAATCTCCATAATCATTTGCCAATCAAGGCCTCATTAAAAATGCGTAAGTCTGTAGCAACTGACCCTCCCTCAAGTATGGGAAGCTTACAACTGACCCTCCCTCAAGTATGGGACGCTTAACAATATTACCTCTCACTAGATGAAACTTAAAACCACTACCAAAAGAACCCCAAAGGAATTGCTTTGAATAGCTTCTAACCTGTCTACCATTAACAATGTTATGAGAAAGAGAGAAAGAAAGTAGGAATGCTCGAAAGAACACATTTGATAAGATCCATTTTTTGGCCCCAAGGAAGGTATTTCAGTCTCCACCTTGAGACTCTCCTCTCATACCTCTCAACAACTGGTTCTCAAATGGATTTTTCCTTGGATTTTGCTCCAAGAGGGAGAACGAGAAAGTCGGTCGGAAAAGAACAAATAGTTCAATAGCCATCCTAAAACACTCGCAAGCAATTGGATATTACCCACCTGATCCACTGACAAATAGAGCTTTTTGTCAAATTAACTCTCAACCCACACCACCTCAAAACATATAAGGATACACCAAAAGGTTCGTCATCTGTTCAAAATCATTGGAAGTTTGTGACAAAAGATAATGGTATCATCAACAAAACCAAAAAACAAGGATGAGAGATATATAATAGTCAAATTCCTTCGGCCCGCGAAAAACCGAGAAAGAAGACCCCTGTTATGGTGGCTGAGAACAACATTCTAGTGAAAACCCCCCCAACCAACCCCCCCCCCCCAAAAAAAGGGAAGATGAGAAATAGCCTCCCCCAGCAAAGCCCTCTAAAGTCTTTAAAGAGACATTGACACTGCAAATGAAGTCAAAGATATGCTTTAACATATCCGTATAATCCACCTCTTCGTGAATCCCATTCTTCAAATAGCATAAATAAGAAACTCCCAATTAAGACATGAGCATTCATACTGTCCAACTTACAAACAACCCGGGCATTTCCCGACTTAATCCTCAAATCAACAAGCTCATTAGCAACAAGCAAACGTATCAAGATATGGGCCAATACTTTTGAAAGAAGCTAGTAAATACACCCAACCAAACTAATAGGCCGATAGTCTCAAATATTTTTCAGCACCTACTTTCCTAAAAATCAAACCAATACAAGTAGGACTAATAAAAGCCACAAACTTTCCTGTCAGGAAAAAAATTGGTTAACCTTTATTAATTAAAAACAATAAAGATTAACTTTGTTGGAACTTGCAACGAAAGCTTGATTAAAAGGTCAGGGTCCTGTCTTACCATTGAAATGTTGATGAAGCCCTTTTATGAAGACCTTTTAATCATGCTTATGAAAGGAACACTATGTTCAATAATTGTAATTCATTCTTCTAAAAGCCTGGGCCTGATGAATTCAGAAGGGGATAATCCATATCCTCAAAGAAATTACCGGTATTATTGGTATATGCAAATTGCAACGAAACCTTCACCCAACTCACAGGAAAAAAATGTCAGCATTGTCATCCTCTCCAGAACAAAGGAAATCCCACACAATATTCTTCACCTCCTTTGCAATTCGATGCATGCTAAAAAAAGGAAAGAAGTAAAATAAAGTACACAGAATCCCATAATACTCATCCAAAGTTCCCAACAATTATTAAAAAAAAAATTGGAAAAAAAAGCGCCTCCATCCATTAATGTCCTTGGAAGATCTTCTCAATACCAAACCCCAAAATAAGAGAGGCATATGTTTACCTTGCTAAGAACACTAGGTCAAAGTGACACTTTACAGCAGCCTTCTAAGGAGACCAGATAACAGTTTCATGCACGTCAACCCATTTTAGGCCAAACCAAAAAAAAACTAGTATTGAAAAGGCACCAAGGAAATGTCACCCATGTACAAAATAACCTCATGCCCTCAAGCTCTCTACAATAATCATATTGACAAAATTCAAAAAAGATAACTTTGTGCATGATTGAGAACTTAACTCCAACCATACAAAGTTCTCAAGAAATAGAGTTTAGTCTTGCATAGTCCTAGCCTTGCCCTCAAAAAAATGCAATTCCTCTCCTTCCATGTGCTCCACCAAATAGTCAAACGTATCAACTTGTAAACACTTAGGATCCAACTCTTTTGTAACACTTTTCTCAAAGTCATCAAAACATCACTTATAGTATGAGGGTGCACCCAACTAAATCCCACTAGCATGGATTCAAAAGATGGCCAAATCGCGACGAAACGGCCGCATTGGAAATGTTTTAGAGTTACGCGAACCGCCTTTTCATGCAGCGATAGCCGCGATGCAATTGTAGTATTAGAACGATTTTGTCGTATCGTGACCAAAATCGAAATCACAGCCGAAACTGCATTTTGAATCCTTGCCCACGCATTTTGAATCCTTGCCCACGAGTGATAATGCCAAATGCCACAAATCGGAGACACAACGACACTGGACAAAAAGGTGGTCAATCGTCTCTTCCTCTGAAAAACACATTGGATACCCTACTAACTAACTAAAAGTTTCTCCTTTTAAGCATGTCCTCCTCTATAGGAAATTTTCCTTTGGAGGCCCCCTAAGCAAGAAAGCATACTTTGGTGGGATCTTTAGACTTCCAAATTGCTCGAGATGGAAAATCATGTCGATCCAACCCTTTATACATCTCTCTGTTGCAGTGAATTTCCCACTTGGGTCATGGGGCCAAAGAATCTGATCGTTGCCCTCAGAAGCAACTTTCATATTAGCAACCAAAGCCAAATGATTCAAGACACCCTCTTCCTTCCATTCATTTGGGCTCCTCAAGAAAGCTATGCATTGCTGCCTATTTTAAACATGCCATCCTAAAAAGATCAAGGAATTGAACCTTGAGAGGCTGATCACCACACCACACATATAAGATATTTCTTAAAAACTTCTTGCGTTATGAGAGAAACTTTGGGAAATTCACTGCCAATAATAAGATAGTGTATCCATATTGAAAGTATAATAACATATAAGGAAACTATTGATCCATCTTTGTAGCCTGAAGGACAACATAATGTTTCACACATATACACATTTGAATTCTTAATCATCCCTTTGGCCACACAAATGTGCATTCCACATTTCAAAGCCTTAATGGATTCTGTTGTTCAGCCATATTTGAGAGTTTATTTTGATATTATTTGAAGATATGCTCATTTACAGCAAGTCCACATGTGATAATCCGGAGCATTTATCTACTAATTTTGAGATTTTAAGGCAGCATAATTTATTTACCAAGACGATCAAGTGTAGTTTTGCATCCTCAACATTGGAATATTTGGGGCATATTAATTCAGCTCAAGAAGTAGTCACTGGCCCTCAGAAAATAGGAGGCCATTAAAAACTAACCTACTCCCAATAATGTCAAACAACTAAAAGAATTCCTTGGCCTCATTGGATATTATAGGAGATTTATCAAGCCCTATGGCATTGTATGCAAGATCTATCAAAGAAAAATTCATCCCGATGTTTCCCAATAGCAGAAAGGGCATTTCAATAGTTGAACATTCTCATTCCCTTGAGTACCTGGCCTCCTAAATTGTGTATAAGAAGGGAAAAAGAAAATATAGTAGTTGATGCTTTGTCTCAGCTCTGTAGTGGGCAAGTCATGGCCCTCACTTGATCCCAACTGGATACTGACATATAAGAGCAAGCGCAAAATAGTTGGAGAAATGATGCACATATATGAGACATTGTCACCAGGCTGAATCAAAATCTCTACAGTCTTCCAAAGTATAGTCTAAACCAGGATGTCATAAGGAAGAGCAACTTAGGAGTACACACTGAAGTTGATGCCACTCTAAAGAGGATTGAAGGCCTATTTTATTGGAATAATAGGCACAAGGACGTCAAAAATTACATCAATTGTGAAGTTTGCCGAGAAGAACAAACCTATCCTACAAGCACCAGCTAGTTTTTTAAAACCATGGACTGACATATCTCTTTATTTTATTGAAGGCGTACCAATCATAGAAGCGAAGGATAATATCTTGGCGGTGGTGAAGGATAGGTTGTGTACGAGGGCACAATTCCTAGTGGCATCCCATCCCTAAACAGCCATTTCAACTTGCCAAAATTTTCTTTGAGAACATTTTCAAATTACATGGATTAACTAGGAGCATGGTTACATAACAAGGAGAAGATCTTGAGCATGCTTTGGAAGAAGTTCAGGTTACAACTAGTTCACTTACACATGTCTTCTGCATATCACCCTCCCCTGAACTAATGGACAGTGAGAAATGGCTAACAATGTCTTCAGCATTTGTGGATTATGACTGGAGAAAACCAAATGAGTGAGTCATCTGCATTCCCTTGGCAGAATGGTACTATAATACCACTTTTCGTCCTTCCATTAGGACGTCGCCCCATGACATAGTCTATGCTCAGCCCTCCATTACACATTGGTAGTGTACCTGGGGATTGTGAAGGGGAGGCCGTTGACCGAAGTCTAAGCGCCACGCAAGCATGAATTAAGATGATACGGCATTACGGCTTCATTCAAAGAGGGCCCTGATGAGGATGAAGTCTCAAGTTGAAAAAACAAAGATGCACAAGGAATTTTCTGTTGATGATTTGGTGTTTGTCAAAGCACAACTATACAATCAAACTTTATTAGCCCAAAGACCACACCAAAAGTTGGTTGCCAAATATTTTGGACCGCTCCACACTTTTTTGGGGGGGGGGGGCTGGTAGTCTGCTGACAAAGATTGCTTGAAATGCTAAGATACCTCTGGTTTATCAGATATCCTTTCTCAAGGCTTACATTCAGTCAAAAATCCAAAAATTGACCATGCAGGTCAAACAAGGGCTGAACCATAGGCTGTTCTTTGTAGGAGGGGATTAAATGGTCTAATGTTGAAACTGGATATGCCATTTGGGAATTATATGATGACATAGCTAAAAGATTTCCAAATTGTAATATGTGTGATTTCGGACAAGCTAGCTATAGGGGGGAAGGACACATTGTAATATAATTGAGCATGATCATTGCATCTGAGATAATAGTGAAGATGGCGAAGATTATTAGCTGATGAGGTGAGGTAGCAAATAGAATCAGTTGCATTCTGCTAGGGGAGAGCTAAATGGACTTCTATATTAATCAAGAAGGACATTAAGATCAATTTACTTTCTCAGCATCTCTTCTCTCTCAACTTTCATCAATGTGCATCAACAACACTTATGATTCCATTAAGCTCTTCCTCTTATAACAACGCTCTGCCATTGAATTGGGTTTCTTGAAATATCCCTGACATCTACTAGACTACTACCAGTCAGAAATCAGCTAACAAATGTATAGGATTGCAAAATCTTACAGACACACATAATATAAGAGAGAAAACGACCCTTGTAATAATAGACTAATTGAAGTTTGTACTCTTTCAGCTCTTTATGCTTGACGTTGAGATGAAAACGAATGCGATAAAGGACTAGAAGAAGTCGCACCTGGGGCATAGAAACTTAGCATTCGGTTGGCATGGTACCTGACGAGTGAAAATTGCATGAATGCACTACTCAGGTCCAATGAACTACGCTATAGAAAAAGGAGTAAGCACAGGCAAAAGTAGGAACGAGGATTAGAAAAGCAGACCATGGAATAATTCGGGAATGGGGCTTCAAACTGTTATCGGGAATCCTCTTGTTGAGATCTCTGAGGATCTCGGCGAGTGGGCGAGTGATGCAAGAGGCAGTCTTGTCAAGTGGCACGACATAATTGGAGTTGGGAACCGCCGCCTTCTTGGCATCGCCACTGCCGCCGCCGCTACTCTTGTGATCTACAGCTGTGACGATGAACAGCCTCTGCCTGCAAGCCAATCTAGCCGGAAATGAGACTCCGCATGAGCGATAGTTGTTAGCTTTGAGTGGAAATCGGCTGTCCGTCGCCGCAACCGTCGCTGATTTGGAAGGCAACTTTGCAATTCGAAGCGCCATAGCCACAACAACAGATGGCGCTGACCTTTCCCTGCACCTACCACGGGCAGTAATGTAAGACCGATTTCCCCTATCATTATACCTCCCCCCCCCCCCCCCCCCCCCGGGCACTCTAGTTGTATTTCTAATGGTGAATCAATTTTTTAGTTCATCAACCCTCTTTTTATTGTATTAATTTGTGAGCTAATTTTTTAATTTACAAGTCTCCCTCATTTAGTCTCTTTAATAAAAAACTTATCACTTTGACTTATCAAATAAAATAATATTTATAAACCCTACACCTAAACATATTTAATTAGTTTAGTTTTTATATTTTATTTTGTTATTTGGCTTTATTATTTTTGTAAAAAATAATTTACACATAATAATTTGATAGCACGACTAATTAAAGGCTCATAATTATTTTTAGAAAAACGACATAAAATTTTGAATGAAAAAAATTCACATTAATTAGGACCTATAAGCATATAATTAATCGCATTAATAATTTGTCATATTAATTTTATGTAATAATTTTAAAATTTTTCTAAACATATTAAATTGCCTAAAGTTATATAAAACAATAAGCCAAAACTTATTAACTTATACTCAATTTTTGCCAGTGTTTTACCAACATATTAAATTGCCTAAAGTGATATAAAAACAAATCTTGACAATTTAGCACATGCTCTAACATAAAAGTGGCACCTCACAACACAATTAATTATAATTTTATATTTTTTCCCACTTTTAATAAATCTGCTCAACTCCTGTCCTACCTTATAAATACATCCCCTTTTAATAAATCTTCTCAATTCCTCTCATACCTTATAAATACATCCCCTTCTCCCTTGTTCTCTCTCTACCCGCCCACTCTCTCTCATATTTATCTCTCTAGCATCGTCTCTTTGCAACTGAAGTGTCACGTGGATTTTTCTTTTTTCCTTTTTTAATACCTGAACCATTTGCCCCTCCGAGCCGCCCGTCGAGCCTCAAGTCGTGTGCAGCCCACTGGACTTCGTTTCTCAACTCTTGCGCACGCCAGCTCACTCTCTTAGCTCACGAGCCCTCCGGTGCACATGGTCTAAAGGCTCAACCATTTTAGAGGGTATTTTGGCTAGGTGCATCGGAGATAGATTGGCACGTGATATTTAAAGGTATTATGAGATAAATGAGTATGGGGTTATAAGAATGACGTAAATTTTTGGATAAAACTGTCTTATACAAGAGTTCTACAGTTCTTTTAGGATGATTAATAAATTTATGAGTGATTAATAGTTTATTTAGGTGTGACTATAACAACATTTAGCCCTAAATAAATCATTAGTCACCTCAATTAATCATTAATGGCTTGTTTGGTTCTATATAATCAAGGTGGTAATGCAATCAAAATGGTAATGGTGATTCTATTACCATGTTTGGTTACCATTAAGGAATGTAATTAAGATTGCACTATAATCACATTTATCTCAATCTATGCGACTACAATTACTTGACTTTTTCTAAATAATTGTGATTGCATACCTTTGAGTCAAAGTCTACCCAATCATTCCTTAATCTATTATATTTAGAAACTTTCTCTCTCTTTTCTCTATTGCCTCTCCTCTGCTTCCCCTCTCTTATTACTTTGACACCATTTTTTTAAAGGTTTGAAGCCCTCATCATCCATCTCTCTCATCTCTATATTAGATAAAGTTTAACCTAAACCACGATCGTAGTATTGTAACTACATTTTTGTACGTTATAGACATCATGTCTCTATTTCTCTCACACATCATCATCATCATCATCATCATCATCTTTTTCTCTCTACTTGGTAAACTTAAACAATATTACATTATTGTAATCTAGAAGAAATAGAGTGAAGTAAGTTTTACCTGAAGCATCGTAATTATGATGATAAGATACTATATGATAATTATCAACAAAGTTACAAATAATTAAAATAGGCAAAAATAAAATATAAATTGAATTGCAAGTACTTCACGTCACTTATAAAATTAAGTATTGTTTATAGATGAGTTCATTCCATTATACTTGTAAAAACTTTGTAACCAAACATTGTAATGTAATTATTGTTTCATTTCATTACATTAACAATTGCATTATATAGTTGATTTTATTGCATAGTAATTACATTACTTTCAACCAAACACTACATAATAGTCTTCAAAAAATAACATCCATCTCATAACATGACTTATATAAGATTATCTCACATAAAATTTACTACTAAACAAGCCATAAGTTCTTCGTAAGTATGCGTGATTTGATTCTCTGTTGGGTTGTGGCCCAATTTTACCTCGACGGCCCAATGAAGAAGCAACCGCGGCCAAACAAGGCGGCCAAACAAGGCAGCTAGGATTTTACGGAGTTCGTGCAGGTACGACAGTTAGGGTTTGTGGAACTCTCGCTCATCCTAACCCTTTATAAAGGGCTCTCCTCTCCCCTTTCAAAAGACTAGCAAGAAATACCTACAGAGTATTCTATTTTCACTTTCTTAGAGTTGTGAGATAGAGATTATAAGAGAGGTTATAATCTTGTGCTAAATCAAATCACACATCGTGATTGTGATCGCCCTTGTACTCCTTCTTCTCATAGTGAATTGTTTGGGCTCGTCGTCGTCTGTGGTTTTTTCCGTATTGGGTTTTCCACATAATTCTTGGGTGTTCTTGTTTTGTTCTTATTATCTTTGTTTTACTTCTGATTATCTGTCTCATCCTATCGCTTCCACAAATTAAAGTCACTCAATTTCCTAATAATTTGTCATAACAAGTGGTATCAGAGCATTAGGTTTAGGATGCCTTCAATTATGAAAGTTGATATTCAGAAGTTTGATAGGGAGATTAGTTTTAATCTCTGAAAGGTGCAGATGATAGCAACTCTCATCCAGCATGGGTAGTGGAAGGTTCTGCAAGGACCTCACAAGAACCCCGAAAAGATGACTGATGAACAATGGGCAGCGGAGCAGAAGAAGAGGCATGGATCGTTGACAGATGAGGAATGGAAGGAACTAAAGTTGAAGGTAGTTTCAGCTATTCAGTTGTGTCTGGCGCCACATGTCTTGCGAGAGGTGCTCAATAGGGTAACTGCGGTGGATCTTTGGACTCGATTGGAGGAACTTTACATGACAAAGAATCTCGCCAACAAGATCCATTTGAAGAAAAGGTTGTACATTTTTCATATGGCTGAAGGTACTCCTGTTCAAACGCACTTGAATGATTTTAATTCTATTATTGTTGATTTGGATAGCCTAGATGTGAAAATTGAGGATGAGGATAAGGATATTTTGTTTGTTGTGTCTTTCCCCCCTTCTTATAAACACTTTAAGGAGATTATGTTATATAGTAATTCTGGTACTATATCGTTTGAGGATGTTAAGTCTAATTTGTTGTCTAAGGAGAAATTTGTCCATGATATCTATGCTGATCTAGCTGAGGAATTAGTTGTTAGAGGTAGAACAACTGAGAAAAAGGAAAACGATAATAGGAAAAAGAACCGTTCTAAGTCTAGGACTCCTCATTCAAATAAGACCTACAATTTCTGTGGTAAATTGGGTCATATTCAGACTAACTGCTGGAAATTGAAAAATAAGAAAGGGAAAGAGGAAAAGGAGGATCATGGTAAGAAAACTGCTACAGCTGATTGTGTTATAGAGTCAGAGTCTGATGGTGATGTATTGTTTGCTACTACGTCTTTGGCCACCACATTTGGGAAGGGGTTAGGTGATGATTAGGTTTTGGATTCTGGTTGTACGCATCATATGTGTCCTCATAATGACTGGTTTGCCACTTATGAGCCTGTTGATACTGGAGTTGTGCTTATAAGCAATGATGTTGAGTGCAAGGTTGCAGGAATAGGTACTGTGCAGATTAAAACCCATGATGGTGTAGTTAGAACCTTGTCTAAAGTTCGTCACATTCCTGATATGACTCGTTGTTTGATATCCTTGGGTATTCTTGAGACTAATGGTTGTAGAATTTCTATGGAGAATGGTGTCCTAAAGGTGATAAATGGTGCCATACTGTTGATGAATGGACTGCAACAGGGAAGCCTCTATATCCTGCGGGGAACTACAATTACAGGAGCAACTGCAGTTTGTGCAACTCTAGCAGATGTTGATGCTACGATGTTATAGCACGTGAGATTGGGCCATATGAGTGAGAAAGGAATGACTATTCTGAGCAAGAAAGATTATCTGGGTAGCGCTGGTACGGGTACGCTTGACTTCTGTGACTACTGTGTATTTGGGAAACAGAAGAGGGTAAGTTTCTCTACAGCGAAGCACCATACGCAGGGGATCATTGATTACATTCATTCTAATCTGTGGGGTCCTTTGAAGGTTCCTTCTCTTGGAGGTAAGCGCCACATGTTGACTTTTATTGATGATTTCTCACGCAAAGTTTGGGTTTACTTCTTGAGAAAGAAAAATGGGATATTCTCTATGTTTAAGAAGTTCAAAGTTTTAGTTGAGAACCAGACCGGGAGAAAGATCAAGAAGCTTAGGACTAATAATGATCTTGAGTTTGTTGAGTCAGTGTTCAATGAGTTCTGCGCGGTGAATGGCATAGCTAGGCACAAAACTTTGGTTAGAAAACCACAGCAGAATGGAGTTGCAGAACGAATCAATAGGACTCTACTAAAGATTACTTGTTGTACACTATCTAATGCAGGGCTTCGGGATCGCAAAACTTTTTGGGCTGAGGCTATTTCTACACCCTGTTATTTTGTGAATCGTTTACCACACACCTCCATCAACTTACAGATTCCAGAAGAAGTATGGTCAGGTAATCCTGTTGACTATTCTGTTTTGAGAATATTTGGATGTCCTATTTAAACCCATGTGAATAATAGAAAGTTAGTCCCTAGGGCTATCAAATGCATATTTCTTGGTTATGCATCTGAGTCTAAAGGATACCGTATGTGGTGTCCTGAGTCTAAGAAAGTTATTTAGAGCAGGGATATAACTTTCAATGAGACTGTTATATTATCTTCTGGAAAGAATCCTGTTGTTTCTTGTACTGGTGCTGGTGATTAGGAGGATGCCAGTAGGAGTATGGAGATAGAGGTGGAGACTGTTGCAGCTCAAGGTGGAGCTATTGATCAGCCCAACAGGGAGGTTTAGGTTACTGAACCTGGTACGATCAGTTCTGATCAGTCTCAGATGGATGTTGATTATTCTATCGTTCGTGATCGTCCTCGCAAGTAGATCAGGAGGCCTGCTCGCTATAATGATGATGAGGGACTGATAGCATATGCACTTTCAGTTGCAGAAGAGATTCCTGAAGGTGTGGAACCTTCAACTTATTCTGAAGCAATCTCCTGCCCAAGTTCTCCTAATTGGGTCCTAGCTATGCAAGAGGAGATGGAGAGCCTACATAAGAATCGTACTTGGGAACTTTGTAAGCTACCCAAAGGTCGGAGAGTCTTAACTGCTAAATGGATCTACAACATAAAGGAGGGTATCCCTGGTGTTGAAGATGCAAGGTGGAAAGCACGCCTGGTTGTTCGTGGGTGCAACCAGAAGGAAGGCATTAATTATAATAAGGTATTTTCTCTCTCTCTCTCTCTGCCAAGCTCATAATGCTCAACTTATGGCCAGTCCGCAGGTTCAGCTGGTAGGCTAGTCAATCTCTGGCAGCCACACCCGGTCGGCACCTCGCCGGTGGTTGCTCGGGCACTAGTGTACCGCCAGAAGAGACTTGTAGCGCTTTTCCTGAGTTTAATTCGACCCCTCCCTTTTGGGTCGCGATTTTTGATTCTTGAGTTTAATTCCACCAGCTTGTGCCTAAGAAGGTGTTGTTTGGTGGCCTATTCGCCGGCCACATCCGTTTAGAAACCCCTTGGTGGCCCATTGACGCTGCGTTTGGGTGTGCTGGCCGCTATTTGTTAGTTGCTGCTTCAGTCATGGGCTCTACCTGGGTCGTGTGCTTCATAAAGGTCCAGGTGTGTTGGCCGCTATTTGTTCGTTGCTGCTTCAGTCCTGGGCTCCACCTGGGTCGTGTGCTTCATAAAGGTCAAGGTGCTGTATGCTTTAATTTACTAGCTATTAATCGTTGTTGTAGTCTTAATTTGCACGGGGCGAGCCAGATTGACGGGGTCATTGTTTGGGCAATTTTCGGGGCTCTCAGCTCTGCTCGGGTGCTCTGGTTGCTGCCCAGAGTGGGGCAGAGGGGGTACAGTTGGGGGTTGGTGTGTTCGGGGCACTAAGCAGCATTTTCCGTGGAGGCATTTGCTCGGTGGCTGGGGTGAGCCGGAGTCAGGGTGTGGTGGTGTCGGGGTGAGGCTGATGTGGTGTCCGAGGGTCGTGTTAAAAATAGAATTATCCATTAATTTAATTACCTGGATTCATCAGTGTTTTCATCCAGTAGTTATTCATTCTTTCAACTTTGTTCCTTCCCTCATTTATTTGTTGATTTTCTTTCCTTTATAAGAATTCATCCACTTCCTTTTCATATGTTTGCTATTCATTTAGGTAGTTACTTGTCATTCTTTTAGTGGTTAAAGGTTATTTCAGTAAGGCTTTAGTGGGCGAGGTGGCTTTACTGGGCGAGGTGGCTTTATCCGTGGTTTATTCATTTATGTATTAATTTCTGGGGTTGTTCATTCGTTAGATTTGTATTCGCGTTAACTGGAACCAGTTTCATTATATTTGTTTCGCGTTTGATTGGAAGTGTCAATAGCCTATTGCTCGGAGTTCGACTGGGGAGAGATTGTTGATTTTGAATACGGGGTGTGTTAGTGTTTGTTTCAAGAGATCCTTGAGTTTGGTTATTTTATTTGCAGTTAGGGTTTGATATTTTTGTGTGTACTTTGTTCTTTTCCTATTAGTTGGGCCCTCCCAATGATTATTTTGGCGTGTTTTTATTCATTTATTCCATCTTTACCCTTAAATGATTATAGTTTATAGTTATAGTTTTATAGTTTAAATTCAATCTTGGTCGAGCTGCGTTTGGATCTACTTTGAATTTTCAGCATCTGATATTCTGCTGTTTTTGGGGTGCCGCTTGCCAATTGCTAATTGCAAATAGTCTAGTGCTGATTGCCGCTCATCTGGTTCTTTTAGGTAGGTGTAGCAAGATTGCTTTATTAGGATTATTGTATTTGTACCCATGTTTTTTAGCATCTAGGGTCTTGGGAACTCCTACTAGTTTTGTTTCACTTTGTTTTGTTTTCTGGATCTCGCGGCTACTATTATAGTGTTGCTTAAGTGTGAGAGTTAGTCTTAGTTTTGTTTTAGTTTTGGTTACCCTGAGCTTTGTTTTCTTGTTGCTCAGTTTAGGGTTCGCTTCCTTCATTTATCAGCTGTGTTATTAAGGAGGGTGACTTTACTAGGCTAGTTTTCTTGTATTGGTCTCTGTAGAGTTATTGTTATATGTCCTTGTTTATTACATGCATCTGTTTTTTCTTGTATTGGCCTCTCTGCCTTGTAGTTTCAGGGGCTGGTTCTTTTCCTAACTTTTGGACACCCGGGGATTATCTTGGGAGCTTTTTTTGCTTTCACCCCCATTTATCTTTGGTGCAAACGTATTGTGTTTTTAGTGGGATCCTTTAGTGCACTGCGGGAGGGGGGTGTTGGTAGATTAAGCTAGTGGCGAGCAATGTAGTAGCTCCATCCAGTCCTCTGGGGGGTATTGGGGTTAGGAGGGGGTAGGGTTTCGTAATATGCGCCTAGCGTCTTGGAATATTGGGTCTCTTACGAGTAAGTCTTTAGAGTTGATTGAGTCATTGCATAGACATAGGATTAGCATAGTCTGCGTTCAAGAGACGAAGTGGGTGGGGGCTAAAGCTAGAGAAGTAGATGGGTATAAATTATGGTATTCAGGGTCAATCAAGGTGAGGAACGAAGTTGGCATTTTGGTTGAGCAGGAGTTGGTAGATTCTGTTGCTGAAGTGAGGCGCAAGAGTGACTGTATTATGGCCATTAAGGTCTTGGTGGGTTTAGAGTTCGTTAATGTGGTTAGTATTTATGCTCCTCAAATAGGTCTGCCGGACGATATTAAGAAGTTATTTTGGGAGGATTTGGATATGGTCATCCAGAAGGTACCTCGGTACGAGAAGCTTTTCATAGGAAGGGACTTTAATGGCCATATTGGCTTTGACTCAGATGGGTATGATTCGGCCCACGGAGGTTTCGGTTTTAGGGAGAGAAACAGTGGAGGAGTTTATGTGCTGGACTTTGCAGTGGCCTATGAATTGTTGGTAGTAAACTCCTATTTCAAGAAGAATGAGGACCACTTGGTGACCTTTAAGAGTGGCTCATTAAAGATCCAAATTGATTACTTTTTGACGAGGGCAGATAGTCGGAGGTTTTGCAAGGATTGCAAGGTAATTCCTAGTGAGTATCTAGGAACTCAGCATAGGTTGCTAGTGTTGGATGTGGAGTTCAAATGTTCAAAATGGAAGAAAAGGAGAGTCAGGGACCCTAAAGTTAAGTGGTGGTCCCTTACGAAGGAAAATGCCGGATTTTTATCGGAGATGTTGACCAAAGAAGGAGCCTGGAGTCGAGTAGAGGATGCAGACACAATGTGGAAAGTAATGGCAGATTGTATTCGAAGGTCGGCTAAAGAAATCCTATGTGTCTCTAGAAGAAGTGGTTACAAGATGAAGGGCGCCTGGTGGTGGAATAAGGAGGTAAAGAAGAAAGTCAAGAAGAAAAAAGAGGCATATGTAGATTTCTTGAACAGTGGAGCGGATGAAGTAAGAGAGATTAGCAGAGCTATATATAAGGCGGCGAAAAAGAAAGCCAAGAAAGCTGTTGCGGTAGCAAAGAGCATGGCTTATGATAGGTTATATCATAGACTGAAGACCAAGGAAGGGGAGAAGGAAGTCTTTAAACTGGCGAGGGCTAGAGATAGAAAAACGAGGGATCTAGATGTGGTGAGGTGCATTAAGAATGAGAATGGTAAGGTGTTGTTGGAGGATGTAGAGATTAAGGAAAGATGGCAGAGATACTTTTCCAGACTCCTCAATTGTGAAGGGATGGAAGATTCCCGAGGTAGGGAATGAGAGGGTAGTGAGAAGAGACTTGATTTGCGAGTGTGTGGTCATATCAGCAAGGACGAGATTAAAGACGCTTTAAAGAAGATGACCAATGGGAAGGCAGAGGGCCCAGATGTTAAGCTAAAAATCATGCATCGTTTTATTAATTATTTTGACTATATGTTACACATTATTGCATCCAATTTACTTTGTTTTATATATTTTCCAAGTTAGGCATTAATAAAATAAAAATGAGAAAACAAGACGTCGAAACTCCGATTTTACACGATTTGCTGAAAAGACGGTCCAATAAATAATTTATGAAAAATATTATTTTTATAATTATTTAATTGGGTTAGGGTTTCAAGAGTTGGAAGAAAACCAGAAGTCTTGAAGGAAAAGAAATCTAAGAAAGAGATGAAGAAAACCCTAATTTACTAAACCTAACCCCCTCACTTTCCATATAATAATCACCTCCTCACATATATAAACCCACGCCTAACGCACATTAACGACCACCCCATCTCATACTATCATCTATCCTCATCAAGCCTCCACTATCTCCTCACCCATCATCCTACACATCATAAGCCACGGCAGCCTCCATAAAAACAGCCCACTACCTTCATCTTTTCACCCCTCATCACCAAGACCACCATCCCAATCTCCTCGCCACCACCTTCATCTCCTCGCCACCACCTTCATCATCACATCGTCATCTTCCTCATCACCATAGCATCCCACTCCTAAGATCACCATCACGCCTAACCCCATTTAAAAAAAATAAGCATCCTCCATCCATACTTAACCCCAACCCACGCCTACCTCTCCGTAAAGCATCATCATCATCTTTGAAAGCCTTTATCATCCATCAAGTAATATTAGTTCTTGTTTCCCTTTTATTTTATAGGTTTAGTTATTTATTTTATAATTTTAGTTATTAAACATGAATTCTTTGGTTAAGCATTGTAATTTAATTTACTGTATGAGTGAGTAATTTCTTTTTACTTAGTATAATCTTCTTGAAGTCATGCTAAATTAATTATTTTGAAACAAGTTTTATGCTTTAATGTCTAGTTGATTTATATTCATGATTCTTTAGCGATTAGCGTTTATTGTTAATAAAAATCGTGTTAAATTAATTAGAATTCACGCTAGTTAGTTTAATACAATTTCGATTGATAGTTTAGAAGATTATAATATGTAAAAGTTATAACCTTTTAGACTTATATATCACCCTAATTAATCATGGATGGTTCAAACTTATCTCTTTTAATTAGGTAATCGCTTTATATCTTTGTTAAATCGATTTGCTGGTAAATTTATTACAAAGTGTTAAATGATGTTTTTCTACTTCTTAATGCTCTAATTTGGTTAAATTATTGCGCTGGTGTAAAAATTATCAAATTAGTAGGGTTTATATTAGGGCTGGACCTAAGTAAACTAGGATCTAAGGAAAAATGGGGAAGAACCACTGGTGGATGCCTTCTACAGTTTAACTCATGAATGAAATTAACTTGTGTGTTGATGATAAATATTAATTTGCATGGAGGATTGATATTATACTAAGCACTTTTCATAAATTTGACAACTTTTGATCATTATTTAATTTTTAGAGTTAATTTGATTAGTTTGATAAATTTTGTTCTATATTTATTAGTTTCAATATAATTTCAATCGACCCCCCCCCAAGTATAGTCTTTTAGGAGTGTCTAGGTAATTTTAGATAGTTTATATTTTGATTTTTAGAGTGGTTATAATTTTAGATTAATTTATATTCAGTTTTAGTCTTTAATTACCGGTTTTTTGGAAATTAGACTAAAAATAGTTATTCTTGTTCTTTTTCGATTTTTATAAGTTCCTAGGGTTTATAGAGTGTCCTAGTCTGCCCATATTTAATTTCGTGATTTTTGGAAGTTATTTGATAATTTTTCAAAATTATTTTGTGTAAGTGATATATGCAGGTTTTTAGGTTATTAATTCTGAAAATTTCGATTTTTAATTTTAATTTACAATTTTTAGGTGTTGTTAAGTCCAGAAAATTGCGTCCTAGAATTAGGGTAATTTTCTTGATTAATTTCATATTTATATTTATGCTGATTATTTTATTTCTAATTTTAGATTTATTATTCTGCTGAATAATCTGTGCTAATTTTCTGATCAGATTTTTGTGAAATAAAGTAGATACAATTTAGAGCTTATAAGCTTGTAGACCTGAAGTATAATATTTTAGGTTACCGTTTGACATTTTAATATTTATTTCTATTTATTAATTGCTGTTTTGAACTTTAATTAGAATTTCAGTTATTATTCTGATTTTATTTTTCTAAATTATTTAGGGAAATTTTTTTTTACTGTTTTATTTCCAGAATATGATCTAGAATATTTAAAAGCATCATTGGGAATTTTTCTAGATTTTTATTCATTAGATTTTAATTATTTTAGAATTATTAAGATTTGACCTATTAAATTGGATTAGTAAAATCATTTAGGATTAAGCTAGCCTTTTTAAAACAATCTTTCCTCGTGAATCGATCCCTACTTCTCTATGCTATAAAAAGTATTTTAATAACCAAAGTAGTGGTTAAATTTGTAAGCTTCACGACAAGCTTTACACCAGACCAGATACCGGTGGAAATGTGAAAGTTTTTGGGTGAAGAAGAATTAGAGTGGCTAATAGAGTTTTCAATGTTATTTTGAGGACTGCTAAGATGCCCAGAGAATGGAGGTCTAGTACAGTCATCCCTTTATACAAGAACAAAGGTGATATTCAAGATTGTAATAATTTCAGAGGTATAAAGTTGCTCAGTCATAGTATAAAGTTATGGAAAAAGGTGATTGAGAGAAGGTTGCAAAAGATGTTTCGATTTTAGAGAATCAATTTGGTTTTATGTCAGGCAGGTCGACCATAGAGGCAGTTTACCTCCGTCGAAGGCTCATGGGTTTGTACAGAGATAGAAAGTTGAATCTTCATATGATGTTTATTGACATGGAAAAAGTATATGATAGAGTCCCGCGGGAAGTGTTATGGAGATGCTTGGAAGAGAAAGGAGTTTCACTATTGTATATTCGAGTTATTAAGGATATATACGAGAGAAGTAAGACGAGTGTTAGGATACCAGCAGGAGTCACCAATGACTTCTTCGTTGGTATGGGTCTGCATCAGGGTTCCGCTTTGAGCCCTTTTCTTTTCACTCTAATTATGGATGTACTTATAAGAGGGATTCAAGATGAGTTACCTTGGTGTATGCTTTTTACAGATGACGTTATTCTTATTGATGAGTCCAAACAGGGAGTTAATGACAAGTTGGAGCGATGGAGACATACTCTGGAATCTAGAGGTTTTAGAGTTAGTAGATCGAAGATGGAATACCTTCATTACTGTTTCAGTGGGAGGGCAGATGCGGGGAGAGAAGTTACCCTGGATGGGAGGCCGACACCTAAGGTCGATAAGTTTAAGTATCTAGGCTCGATCATTCAGCGGAATGGAGATATTGACGAAGATATTAACCAGCGAATAAGAGTGGGCTGGCAAAAATGCAAGTATACCTTAGGTGTGCTGTGTAATAAGAGGGTACCCGTGAGATTGAAAGGCAAAGTCTATCGTATGGTCGTTAGACTGGCTGTTCTCTATGGATCAGAATATTGGCCTCTAAAAAAGACGCAAGTTCAGAGGTTGATAGTAGCAGAGATGAGGATGATTAGGTGGATGTGTGGTTATATGAGGATAGACAGAATTAGGAATGAAGTAATCAGGGACGTGGTTAAGTAGCTCCAATCGGAGATAAGATGAGAGAAACAAGACTCCGATGGTTTGGCCATATGAAAAAGAGGAGTGTGGACACTCCAGTGAGAAGATGTGAGAGGATCAATATCCCCGAAAGTAGAAGAGGGAGGGGATGTCCCAAAAAGAATCTTGACGAGGTGATTAGAGAGGACTTGAGAGTTGTCAGTTTGACGGAGGACCTGACTCAGGATAGGAAGCTGTGGTGGGATAGGATTAAGGTTTTAGATCGTAGAGAGTCGACCCAGTAGTTGTCTCTCGGTTGCTGTGGCGTAGTGCTGGTAGTGGTGTTTTCGTTTATTGTGTTTCTATGCAAGTTATACTACCCCCTGGGAAGAGACATCGTTTGCTTACCTCTTTGTGTTAAGGTGATACCTCGGAGTGGTAAGGTAGGACTTGTATTTGCGAAGAAATATTGTTTGCTACGTTAGTTGGCTAAGGTATGGTACCCTCCTCTACTTTGTTGTATTAATGTTTACTTAGTTACTGCCCCTGATTTATTAGTATTCCTTAGTTCTATTCCGCATTGCTTTTTCTTAATTCTGCTCCTTAAACGTGTTCACAAAATCCTCCCTCTATAACTTGTTTCTACTAAATCCTTCTCCTATAAAATATTTTCACAAAATCTTGTTTTGTGGGTCTCTTGGAATCAGCCTCTCAACGGGCAGTCATGTCGGTTGGGGTAAGGCTGTCTACATCTGGATCTCCCCAAACCCCGCGAAAGCGGGATCCACACTAGGAGGTGTTGTTGTTGTTATTGTTGTTGTTAGACATATCTCTATTAGAGTGCTTCTTGCATTTGTTACTTTATCTGATTTGGATTTGGAGCAATTTGATGTAAAGACTGCATTCCTTTATGGGGAGTTGGAGGAGGAGATCTATATGAAGCAACATGAAGGCTTTGTTGTTCCCGGGAAGGAACAAGAGGTTTGTAGATTGAAGAAGTCCCTGTATGGACTTAAGCAGACTCCTAGACAGTGGTATAAAAGGTTTGATACATTTATGATTGGACAGGGTTACACACATAGCCGGTATGACAATTTTATGTATTTCAGGCAATATTCTGATAGTTTTTTTATTTACTTGCTGTTATATGTTGATGATATGCTGATAACTTCCAAGGATAAGTCCTTGATCAACAAGTTAAAATCTCAACTTAGTGAGGAGTTTGAGACGAAGGACCTGGGTGCGGCAAAGAAGATTTTAGGCATGGAGATCCAGAGGGATCGAAAGGCCGGTAAGCTGTACTCGTCTCAGGGTCGCTATCTCGAGAAAGTATTTGACATGTTTAATATGGGTAACTGTAAGGTAGTTTTTAAACTTCTTGCTGCACATTTCAGATTGTCTGCTGAGTATTGTCCACAATCTGAGGAGGACATTGAGAGGATATCTAATGTCCCTTATTCTAGTACTATTGGTAGTTTGATGAATGCTATAGTGTGCACTAGACTTGACTTGTCACATGCTGTGAGTGTGGTAAGTAGGTATATATATAATCTTGGAAAGGATTATTGGGAGGCTGTGAAGTGGATCATTTGCTATGTGAAGGGTACAGCTGATAAGGGTTTGGTGTTTGATAGGAACAAAGCCGCTACATATGATGTTGTAGGTTTTGTTGATTCTGACTATGCTGGTGATCTTGACAAGAGGAGGTCCATATCTGGGTATATCTTCACTTTGTGTACAGGTGCTATCTCTTAGAAAGTATCGCTTCAGTCTATTGCAGCTTTATCTACTACAGAGGCTGAGTATATTGCTGCTACTGAAGGTATGAAGGAAGCTACTTGGTTGAGGGGCCTTGTTACTGAGCTTGGAGTTCCACAGGCTACTATTGTAGTCAGAGTGCGATTCACTTAACTAAGAATGACGCCTATCATTCAAAAACCAAGCACATCAGTGTTAAGTATCACTATGTCAGAGATACAGTTGCTGCAGAGGAGATAGTTGTGAGGAAGGTTCATAGTTCAGAGAATCCTTCAGATATGCGTACTAAGCCTCTCCCTATGACTAAGTGCGAGCATTACTTTGACTTAGTTGGTGTTCACAGCATTTGATTGCCCTCCGGGGCTTTGCCCTTCAGGGCATCATCCTTCGAGGTGCTTTGGCGGTGTTCGAGAGTTGGTGTTACAAATTGGTCCAAGGTGGAGATTGTTGGGTTGTGGCCCAATTTTACCTCGATGGCCCAACAAAGAGGCAACCGCAGCCATACAAGGCAGTTAAGGTTTTGCAGAGTTCGTGCGGCTACGACAGTTAAGGTTTGCGGAATTCTCGCTCATCCTAACCCTTTATAAAGGGCTCTCCTCTCCCCTTTCAAGAGACCAGCAAGAAATACCTACAGAGTATTCTGTTTCCACTTTGTTAGAGTTGAGATAGAGAGATTGTAAGAGATGTTGTAATCTTGTGCTAGATCAAATCACACATCGTGATTGTGATCGCCGTTGTACTCATCCTTCTCATAGTGGATTGTTTGGGCTCATCGTCGTCCATGGTTTTTCTAGTATTGGGTTTTCCACGTAATTATTGGGTGTTCTTGTTTTGTTCTTGTTATTTTTGTTTTATTTATGATTATCTGTCTCATCCTATCGCTTCCATAAATTAAAGTCGCTCAATTTCGTAACAATTTTTCATAACATTTTCCATTATAATAGATCTTTAATTCAATTTCTGATGACATCATCCACAACCATTGAAATGAAAACTTTGTGCTTCATTTTGCCTATTCCTGTAACTACTATTTGTTGTAAAGAAATGGGAGAGAGCAAGATTGAGAGCTTGAGCTTAAAGGAGATGTTGTGGACCTGGGAAAGGACACTAACAACTTGGCCGAAAATGTGGATGACATTGTTGATCCATGCGAGTGGTTTATGCATGTTTGAGAATTTCAATTAATGTTATTCTTCTTCACAATGCATGCATGTTATTCTTAATTTAGTACGTGCAAAACGTCTACTAAGTACTCTGCGCATGATATTCTCCTCTTAATTCGTGCATGTTTTCTAGTATGGAAATTGTTGGTCTTTTTTTTAACATATACATTTCATGATACGAGAGTGTTAAGTACCCATAAAACGGTTGGCATTCTAGACAAAATCCAAAGTCTAAAATATATTATAGGAAACAAGGACATTAGGCATTTTATGATACTCTGCCTATCATATTTACACATATTTTCCCCCCTCTAATATGCAATATTTTCACATGAGTAAAACAAAATTGAGTTGTAAATTTAGTTAAAAGTATTGGAATTTTGGATGTAGATAATATTAAAACAATGGGTTATTAGACAAAAATGAACCAACCTTTTTTTCTTGGACATAAAGGGTATGACCTTTAGTTTTTTTTTTTTTTTTGGGGGGGGGGGAGGTTTGTTTGAGGGGGGCGTGGGGGAGGTGTTGCAATTGAGTGTTGAGGAATTTGACTCACTAGGAAGTTAGTGGTTGCGAACACATAGACAGTGTTGGATTAAGTAACTTGTTCCTTTTAATTTTATTTTAAACAGTTCGACATATTTTTTTACATATATAATGAAAGTGCATATATCACTGTTTTCTTAAATTAAAGATTGTCATTTTAGTAGTTGAAATTCCAATTGTTGATTCATGTTTAATTGAAATGTCCGCAACCACAATCCAAGTTAGCTACTTGGTCAATGTGCCCTAGATCTCTATGCTTCAACGTGTCATAGGAGCCTACGTAAAATTATTTCAATTTTTGTAGAATATGAACATTACTAGTTGCACATAAATTACAGTAATATTTTTTCAACTTTTGAAAATATTTATATTAGTTTTCTAAAGAAATATGTCCCCAATGAAAAATTTAGCCGCATGCTTATATTACAGTTAATTAGTTTATAAGTAATATGAGTGCTACCAGCGAAATTTGATGATTTTTAAAAAACTTTCTCTGTAAGGAGAAGAAAGAGACCAATCATTGGATCAGAACTCATGGGAAGATTTATTCAATCATCTTATATTTTGCGTATTAGAGGACTCCAATTGCTAACATTTTTTTGTGACTGCAGGTGAGCGGTTCCGAGTACCTATCCAAAAAATTGGGAACCGAAACCTCGAATGCTGGATCCGATTTCAAGGTACTCGTCATGCCAAATATTGAAATTTTAACACCTAATATATTAAATGTCCCTATGTACTTGGAGCGGGAGACGAGATGTTTGATTTTTTCCTACATTCATCTTCTATCATTATACAAAAAAGAAAGTTAATTTACTAAGTTTGTATTTTTTTTTAATCTTAGTTAATTGAAAAATATAATGATTCATCGTTCAATTAGTAGTAGAAAATTAATTGCTATTGTGTTAAATTCGCTATTGGAAGAGTCAATTTTTGTTTAAAAAACAAATAGAAATAGAATAGAAAAACAAAAAAAAATGGTAGTAAAAAACTAAAAAAATAGAAAAACAAAAGAAATGGTAGTAAAAAAGCTAAAAACTTATTCATTTCTCTCTCTCTCTCTCTAAAACGATTCTAGGTTCCGATTCTAGATTTTTTTCGACAATCGGAACTGGAACCGCTTGGATTGATACCTCTTTTGTAGGAACTAGAACCGGAACCGTTTGAACGATTCCGAACAGGTTCCAAGGTTCCTGAGAACTTCGCTCACCTGTTTGTGACTAGTACGGTCGATGACCTTGTTTGACAACCGGCTGTTAGCTATTAGCTAATTACATTAACTGTTAGCCGTCAACTAATTGCATTAACTGTTAACTGTTAGCTAATTGCATTGATTACATTAGTTGTTGCTGTAAAAAAGTGTTTGATAAAATTAGCTATTTCTAATAAAATTATTTAGAAAAATTCTACTTATGCCCATAACATAATTTCATTTTTTTAACAAACAATTCTTTTTATTGCATATTTATTTACCTTTTCAACACGAATTATGAATTAAATCGATAGATCGTGACTAATGAAATATATAGAATTACTTCTATATCTTTACCCAAATTTGATATTTATTATCATAATATTTGTGTTTAATGTTAACTTAATCTCTTTTTTAGTAATAATAGAAGTTTATATGATATAATAATACTTAGAACATTCTACACCTCAAAAAACTAGTTAGCTTACATTATTTGTTAAATTGAAGAAAATATTTAAATTCAAATCATTAACTTATTGGATTCAAATCATCAAGAATGATCGTCTTATCGGAATTTATGAGTTGAAGGATGAGAAGAGTGGACAAGAGAGAATGTAGAGCAAGCAAAATGAAGGGATAAGTGGCAGATTAGCAAGAGAGTAGGGCTTTTCTTTACCATGTTATTAAATGTAATTTTGTTATAAAGCAGGAGGTAATAAGGTAATTTTGATGTTGAACAGTAAACAATATTTGCAAGAGCTTTTTACAAATTATTTTTTGAGTGTAAAAGGTTAATAGAAAAAACTACTTAACCAAGCAACTCAAAGAGCTTTTGGCCAAGGTCAAATAATTAATACCTTACAAGAAGCTCTTTTTTAAGCCCAAATACCTTTTTACCAGAGTAAGTTGATTTCAACATTACACCAACATTAATCTTCTACGTCTATGGTCAACGAAGATTAATCACGATTCTTTGCATTGACAATTTTTACAAGCACAGACCTCGGAAGATATTGCAACAAAGACGAAATACAAGAAAAAATCAACCAAATTTTCCAGAAGTTGGGCATTCCTTACACGGTTTATATCAATCAGACAAATTAAAACAAGACAAGAAGACGAACAAAGTTCTTTCTGGTAAGCCTCCTCTCAAGCTCTCAACTGCAGCAAAAGCTGGCTGTCTTCAACCGATAAGATACACACTATACACGTACGTGTCCTATACATGTAAAATAATTCTTTCAAAACACGATCCAAAATTTTGAAGCCCCCCTACAGTTGCTCCATTTGCAACCAGCATCAGTCATGGTCATATACGCTCCTGAGATAACAAGCAAAATTTCTCTACACCTAGTTTAACCTCCCTTGCCTAGCCATCCAAAAGGCTTCACAAATTGCAAAACTATGTCCTTCTGTCTTCTCCTGCCGCCCTTTTGATTCTCCCTCCCGAAAACATTTACACATTCATCGAAATTTTCTAAGTTGGTGTCCCACGTAGCCTGCTCAGTCTAATTCCTTTCCAAACAATCTCTACTAGGTGATTCTTCCTTGCTTGCCAAACTAGGTGTGTTCTCCTGGTGGTTGTCCTCCTTACTGCAGGATTTAGATCTGCCTGATCTGAATCGGACGCTCATACCCATTGGAAAAGGCACCTGTAATAAGAAACTTGTCAAGTATCAGAGAGAAGATACAGACTCACAGAACCAAACACTGCTAGTCGTTTCATTCTTTTTGTTTCTTGGGGAAAAGAAATGCTTCGGTTACAGCAGCGCGTTTGTTTCCTGTCGCAAAAAGAACTCAAGCATCCAGCTCATTGGTCAATATACTGATTCCAAGGGTAGGTAGATACTATATGCAAATCCACACTGACAATCAATGCCAGTTTACAACAGAGTCGTCACTGATGATGCAATAAGGTTGACACTCATTTCAACAGAAATACAAGTCCAACGACAAACACGCGGAAGGATTTGTTGTATGACGGTGATGTATCACTCATGATCACATTCACACTCATTACAATGGAAAATTTCCCCATTCATGCTTAAATTAAGAATCATCAATTTCGGGAACATATTTAGAAACCTACAAGACGAAAGAGTAAGAAATGTGAGAATTTGTTGGACACTCAGGCCCTCCTATGTCATACCTGATCACCAGCATTGGGGCCATCACTGTGTAAAAGGATAGGTCTGCACCGCTTGTCCTCATTCATTAAGCTTGAGTTCTGAAAATGAGCAATAAGAGCTGCCTTCCCCTGTATGCGGGCATAAGCAAGTGATGCGACCTTTTCACTGTTGAACTTCTCCCATCTCTTGCCATTGAAAGACTGCCGAGCAAAGGATTTTCTAGTCAAAAGTAATGCTACAAAAACCGAAAATGAAAAATGACACAAAATCTGAATTTTGGACTCCACTAGTTACCAGTTGAAAAGCAAACCAGACCTCATATAACGAGACAATATGGCTGGGATCAACCATGTTGATAAAGGCATAGCCCACATTGCATTTATTCTGCGCAAAAGGGGTGTCAGTATGAGCATAATCAGATATTGAACAAAGTGACAGTAGGTTACAATGACTTTCCAACCCTCTCCGTGCAGGTTACCACCAGTCAAACAGAAGAGCACTTGCCTTGAAATCAATTGGCAAGTAGATGAAATCGTAAGTTCCATGATGGCGCTCATCGATAGCAGCCATAAGCATCTTGGACGTGTACCTACAATTGCAGATACCAGAGCACACAAGCAGATGGATAAAGCTGTGCAAATTATAAGGATCTACCAGCAAATCAATAGATTGTTTATAATAGTTGCTTTTTTCATCCCACGGATGCAGAGTAAATGCTAATCTCTTACAAACAGACCATCCTGAAGTCATTTATAAAAGGAACCATGAACGTACTTGTTAGGAATGTTCTTTATCATCAGTGTTGTTCGGTTGTCCTCCCCTCGCTGGATGCGGTCAATATCAAGTTCATACTGCTTCCTGTCACCAGAAGTGGAACTACTTTCACTCCTACGGCCTCTAGTTTGTCCATTGCTAGGGTCAAACAGGCCTCCCACACTCTGTTGGCCCCTAGTAGGATGCATGGCACATCTTTGGCGATAGGAATGCAGACCAACATTTCTGGAAGAGATCGAAAGGTCCATATGTGTTCCACCGACACGAGGAAACATGTTATGGGATACAAAATCCATTTGATGCAGATGGCTCCCAGAGAGCCTCATATTACCAAAAGAACCATGGCAGAAGGCAGAGGCTTCAGGAGACCCCCCTAGATAAGAATTTTGCCTATCCCGAAGAGAAGGGCTAACAGCTGGTGCAGATCCTACAGGATGTCCATTTATGGGTATAGCTGAGTTGAAAATGTGAGATGGTGATCCAGCGAGCCCATGCAACTGAGGTTGGGATTGAGGAGTGCAAAGCCCATTAGCAAACGAAGGAGAATCAGGCAACATGAAAGCAAGTGAATGGGGGTGCTTTGAATGACTCCACACATAATGATACGCACCAAAAGGGCCACATGCATTTCCAGCTGAGCCAATACCTGAGAAAGGGGAACAAAATTAGGAAAAAAAACTTAAGTAAAACAAAAGCAGGGCAATTGACATTCTTTCCTATCCCCCAACAAATATCTATGTTCACTCTGCATATTCCTTGCTTCACAAAGTTCAGCTATATGCAGAACAGTTATAAGGAATGTGAACCTAGACTTTTAAACAACCCCCCCCCCCCAAAAAAAAACAAAAAAAATGTTAACCTAGACTGTAAATGTCACTTCATGCTACTCCCTCTTCATATGGAACTAATTCATGCACCAGCAGGTAAAACCCACAAGTCTTGTCATTTAATTGTAGTTCAAACTAGTTGAATCCTCCCAAATGCTCATATAGAAGTGAATTTATACGACACTGCTGCCAAATATGGATCCGCTTCAGCAGGGCGTGGGATTCGGATGTAGGCAACTTTATCCTTGCGCAAAGAACTTATTTCGAGATACCCACAAAAAAAAATTTTTAGAAGACATTTTTCTATAGAAAGGATTTATTTAAGTTTTCCAAAAAAAGATCTGCATTACCAAACAAGCTACTACTAAACAAAGGCATAATACTTGAACGGCATAGAGATGACATTCAATAACTTGAAATGCAACGGAGCTACTTATCAAGTGCAGAGAAAGGTAACCTACATACCATTACCCCAATCAATACTTGGATTTGTACAGCTCAAGTGAGAGTTATCAGCTCTTTCTGATAACAGAGAACTGAAATTAGAAGGCAGGTTAGTGTAGCAAGCAGCATTAGCTAGACTCCTGGTATATTCAGGAAGCGAATGAGGATGAAGAGTTGCCACTCCTCCGAAATCGTACTTAACTTGGCTGAGTAAATTCCCAGACCCAGAAATCCCTGATTGGTTGCACAATGACTCAGCTCTAACAACAGATGATAAGCCACACGGGACACTAGAAGATATCCCATGACGGGATGAATTCTGCACGAGCGGATGCATAGCTGCTCGCATCCCAGCATCTACTCCCAGAGCAGCATCACTCTGCACAATACTAGAATTGATTGGGCCATGCGAAAATCCTGCTAAAAAATGTTTTCTCACGTTAAGCACAGGGGCTCTGTCACTATATTTATCCCATAAGATAGCACATAAACATCACATAAGAAAGCTCTGTTCATACCCCCATTACTTTCCTGCACAAGCAAACCAGATGCATCTGCTAACTCTGGGGATGGCATTTGCATCGAACTGCAGAAAGCAAATCGAAAGAAACAGAACTAAAAAGGTTAAAACAGGCTGCAATTAGATTTTAGAAGAAGTAGCCATTGGACCCAAAATTTTGTTCCAGCTAAAAAACACCGTCAGCAAGTAAATGGAGAGTAACTTCGAGGACAAAGGAAGATGGTCGGCTGAGAAAGATACGCTGAACGAAAAAATGGGAGGAAAGTGTAAAAGGACAATACCACCTTGCACCCACAGGCAAACTGGGCTCAAGCTTTATCTTCTTTCCAGCAATATCACTCTGGTTCAGTGCACGGAGAGCTTCATTAGCAGCTCTGACATCATAAAACTGTATAACTTTTTGATTACTCCTGTGAGGAGCTTCACGTATCTGTATGGCAAAAAGATCATTTAAATCATATGCATATAATGACAGGTACCCAAGCAGCAAACACTGTCACAGACATTTACCTCTTTAATTTCTCCATAAGCACCAAAAATCTGAAGGAGATCATCATTTGAACCAGTAGAATCAATATTTATCAGGAGAGTGCCCTGATTTGCATACTTATCTGAGGGATTCTCCTGAATAGGATCACAAGGACAAGGGGAGAAAGTTGCTTCCACACTTCTAATTCTTTATCGGTCAGCAAATTGAAGTGAATACAAAAACAAGAGAGTGCAGGAACTGTACCTTCGTGATTGAGTAATGAACATCAAGCCTTCTATGTCTCAAAAGCTTATTTTGAAGTGCCTTCCTTGCACCACATGCTGCTCTAATATCATAATATGAAATCATAATGAAACCCCTGTGCTTGCAAGTGGTATAAAGGGTACGTATGTCTCCATATTGCTGCAACATTTCAGTACAAGAACATAAATTAATTTAACTACATTTGAATTACACTAAACTGCTGCAGATTCTAGACCAAATAATCAATTCATTTGATGCCACTCTATCAGCTTGAACACTCAAATCAGACAACAAATGTCCCACAAATACCTTAAAGAGAGCCTGTAACTCAGAATCTTCAACATTGCTATTTATGTTCCTTACAAATAAAGTACGGGAGGGGCGTTCACCATAACGATGTTCTCCAGTAATAGAGACACTGGTTACACCCAGTTGACCATTAGAGTTTCCAAGATAATCAGATTTCTTTTTTCCTACACAGGATGCATCATCTCCCAAATCCATCCCTCCAACACTACTAAAAAGATCTAAATCTTCTAACTCGTCCTCTCTGCTTGGTTGAGAAACATGCTCATGCCCATCAACAACTCCAGAAAGCAAGTCATCATCATCAGGCAGCAGGTTCCCAATGGTCTGGGCTTCCATTTCTTCAAGGGACTCAAAAGGTTCCTCCTCAAAATGTGAATCATCAGTATTAACAGAGTGGCCATAGGCATCATTCGACGGTGATGTCACTGGAAAACAGAGCCCAAAGAGCTAAGGAATAATTAGTCCTCCTAAATTAATGCTACTCACTATAATTCAACAGAAGCATATGGAAACAGCACAATTTTGATTTAGAAGAATCATACTAGTTAAAAAAAATAAAAAAACCCCAAAGAAAATGAATTCT